>JABBWB010000018.1:0-296127 GCA_016628085.1 Suillus occidentalis | reverse complement strand
CGGGTTGAGCAACGTGGGCATATTGACCCGGATTCCCAGACGCGGGGGTCTCAAGGTCCGAATTATCCAAAGTTGAGAGTGGTGACGGGGTATCACGGTCGAAAGTCGAGGATGGTCCGTTTGACGTGGGTGTGTGTATGTCTTTGCGTGGGGAGATAATATTAAGGAGATGTGCCAATGCAGTAGGCGATGGCGGCCCAAACTTACTGTTGGGCAGTGGCAAAGAACGTATAGTATCAGCTGATATGGGTATAGCCCCTTCTTGCTGTGTATAATACACCGGAAGCGCAGTTTCTAGTTTCCGGTGATTCGGTAGAGGCGAAGGCACCGTGGAATCGGCAGAACCTAGGGTAGGGAAAAGGTCAGGTAAGGTAAAAATACCGAAATTGGAAAGAAAGAAGAACCACCTTGTACTGATGAATACTGTGCCCAATAAGCATCTTCTGCTCCGTCAGCCGAACCTTCTTTGAGTGTGCTGCGCGGTGCTAAAGCGGAAAATGATTCATGGAGCGGGGCATTGTATGCGTTCCAGTAGCGATCTTCATCGTCTAGAAAACTACGGGCCACAGAAGGGTAGCGTTCACGCGCCTGTTCTGCTGCAGTTGTTGGTGTCTGTAATGCAGAGCGTGATGTGGATGGGAAAGGCATCAGTTGACTGTCATGATACTTCCATCCATCTTCATCATCCCACTCAAACAGCAGGCGGACACCCTGCTCGTGAGTGACGACCTGGACATGAGCATAGGTATGCTCTGAATCTGAGGTGTACCGAACGTAATATTGGTCTGGTTGGTCTCCGGGGGATGAAAAGATATTGAGGAGCTCAATAGCACGGGCATTTTGAGGAGCAGGCCAACATAGGTACTCTACAGGGTTATCAGGTGAGATCTGAAGGAAATGGTGTCGTTGAAGCAATGATTTAGACAAAAGATGGGGTGGCAGGGGTTGAGTCAACTCGGAGGGGGGTGATATGTATTGTAGAACGAGGTGTACGGTATGGGATTGAATTGGGAACATGATCAATGCTCAATCGATGATAGTCGATGGTTAAGATGGAAATCGCGATTTTGTTTTGATCTCAATATAATATAACAAAGAACAAGAAAAACGACCCCCCTCGACCCCCCTTCAAACTTACTCAGCCATTCATCCTTAGGCGTACAGGTATTGCCTGTCATTCACAGTCTCTTTCTCTCACCGTCGTCGCTCCTACCAATCTTCGTCCTTCAGCGATGTATCTACTTTCTTTTCTTCTGGCTTTACCTTTGCTCTCACTTGCCCAGGTTCGTGGTTCCTTTTCCTTTTCCCTTGTCAAACTCACATCCCACATCAGTCATCAACACAAAGTGTCCAGCTCTTAACATCTACCGTCGTGCAAGAGACCCTGGGCTCGAATCGCCAAACCAGCACAATAACACAGATCGTGGTATTCACCAGCACTCCCGCTCCTACAGCGTCTGCCTCAGTTTCTGCCTCTGGCAATTCTTCTTCAGCAATAACTAGCGGTGCCGCAAACGGGACCACGACTACCACATCAATAGCCTCTAGCAATCTACCTACTGCAGCGTCTACCGTTGCTGGAGCGGATGGCGGCGCCAACGGTGCCCCCAGTCCAGGAGCAACAGCATCAGGTGGAATATACGGTCCTCCGGATGGTTATATTGCTGGCGCACAGTCCTTGCGCAGTGCAAACATTCTCGGAGCTGTTGTATTTCTCGCCGGAGGGGCATTGGTTTTACTTTAGAGCATAAAACGCTGGACACTGTTCGTATGTTTACAGACTCGCATGACGTGACGCCGGCACACTTAGGATTTTCTGTCTAGCTCTCTTCAAGCTTTCTTTATTGGACATGGACAAACCAGTTTGCTTTTAGGGTTTGCTAATGGAACTGTACTTTTGCATATTTTGCATATATCCTCGCATGCCTACCGTTCATTGACACTTTATTATATCTAGACCGTCTTGAACCGAATACAGTACTAGCATACTGTAATGAGACCTGGTCTTTTGACTAATTCTATGGGACGATCAAATGTGTTAAAATCGAGTTATGTATATTAGTACTTTCTGCTCAAAGGTTGAACGAGTCATCATGTACATATCGTACTGAGGCCGGGCTGCTTCGATAACCATTGCTGGCCGTATACGTATATACTCTATTACTCTGATAATCAAAGAACTTCAACGAGACTTCGACAGAGTCGATAACCGATCGGAGTATCAAATTCAGAGTCGCGCCTATTGCCCATCTCAAAGAGACACTTGTAAGTTGTATGACCTTGATTAACAAGGTTATTCGCAGCGTACGCTCACCGACTCTCACCTCGGCCTACATAACTCGCAAGTTGAGTAGCAGGACAGTTATGTCACAAACAGGGCCTGCCAATAAAAAGCAGAGAATGGATGTCAAGGTCCGCCCGATCACTCACAGGGTGTATCTTTATCTCCAGCATCTGCATAGACCATAGGTACTCATAATGGCACCTTCCATTGCGATGAAGCACTGGCAGTCTTTCTTCTGCGTCAGACGGACACATATAAAGATGCAAGTGAGTATGTCAAGTTTTTCATCAGTGCTCACCTTAAAGTGATTATCAAGGCCTAAAACGCAGCAGGGACCCAGCTGTCCTCGATGATTGCGACATAGTAGTTGATGTGGGAGCTATCTATGATGAAAGTAAACGCCGATTTGATCACCATCAACGTGGTTTTACGGAGGTGTTCGGTCACGGCTTTAGCACCAAACTATCATCTGCAGGTCTTGTCTACAAGTATGGAGTTTTTGGATTCTTCTGGAGGTATCTAACAGCTCCATTAAGGCATTTTGGAAGGGAGGTTGTTGCCGGTGCGACAGGGTTTGAATTGAGTGACAAGAAAGTTGACATACTGTGGTTAAAAATGTACAAGGTATGCAGTTACTCGTGGAGACTTGCGTCTTTTCAACCATTTGCAGGAGTTTATTGAGGCTCTGGATGCAATCGACAACGGGATCTCACAATATTCCTCCCAAGATAAACCGAAATATCGCAACCAGACCGATTTATCGAGTAGAGTTGGGTGGCTCAATCCTCGCTGGAACGAGTCTGCAGAACCTCAGAAAGTGGATGTAAGTGTTTGCATCTTTGCTTGTGACACAACTTGCTGAACTGTCTAGGTCCTGTTCTTGAAAGCTTCGCAGCTGGCTGGGGATGAGTTTCTCGGCAGGCTTGACTACTATGCCAATGCATGGTTGCCTGCGCGAGATTTGGTATTGGTTGGGCTCTCATCGCGCCAGAATATCGATGCCAGCGGAAAGATCATATTGTTTGAGAAGTTTGCTCCATGGAAGGTCATATTGTTGTCGATCACGACCTTTCACTGGATTCTGAAACCTCTGACAGGAGCACTTGTTTGAACTTGAGGCCGAGCAGGGTATCTCCGAAGATGAACTTCCATTCTATGTGATATACCCTGACGAGACTGGGGGAAACTGGCGTATTCAGGCAGTCCCTGTCTCTCCTGAGAGCTTTGACAGTCGAAAGGCGCTTCCAGAGAAGTGGAGAGGCATGCGTGATGATGAGCTGTCAAAAATAAGCGGTGTCGACGGATGCATATTCGTGCATGCATCAGGGTTCATTGGAGGTAGGTGAAGTATCAATGGTGCAGTTGCATCGGAGCTGATCTCTGGTATTTGTTTCAGGGAACAAGACGAAAGAAGGCGCTTTGAACCTAGCAAAATTGGCACTTAAGATGTAATCGAGATCTCGCTTTCAAGGAATCTCCATCTCGGTAGCCCAGTTTTTATATGCCCCGCGAGTTTAAATTGCCGTTATATAAGGCAGCTGATATGTAGACCAGATGAAATGTTCTTTGGTGAAAGGAGCGGAGACCATTTGGTGTTTGATACAGCATCCGACCTACGTAATTAAAGTTGCCGTCGGTGCACCGGTGAGTATTTCTCTTGATACAGTTAACTTGCTGGAGACACGTTTTGATCCACAGCCTACCCGAATAAGATGTGCGGTATTTGAACACATCCGGCAATACTCGCCCTCGTGTTCTTCGCATGTCTCGCAGCTGCATGGAGGCCACGAATGGAACGCGCGCAAATGTCCAGGATGGCTGCTGTTAGTTTGGTTTGCCCTTCTCACTTCTAACCCGTATCTTGCTATTCGGAAGCTTTGCCTTTCTTTCATTTCTCTTGACACCGTTGAACGATGCCTTACATCAAAGCCCATTACCACCCTTTCCTTTTCATCCTCATCACTATGTGTGCTATGGCTGAGCTGGGTCTCACTGCCTACCTTATCAGCGTTGGAAATGAGAGTCGTAATTGGCCTAGCGCTCGTTATCATTCACTGTAAGTCTGCTTTCTACCTCGAAAGCAAGTCCTGCTAACATGGGATACATTTAGCCTAATACTCTTCGAGTTCAACGCCGTGTGGACTACGTTATTCGGGGTAGCGTATATGCTGTGGATTGTTGATGGTGCTGTGCACTTTCTTGCCAGCATAGCAAGTTCCCTTATTTGGCTTGCTATCACTTCGGCACTTTGGGTAAGATATGATCTTACGGTATAAAAACAACGGTTGAACCAAGTGGACAGGGCGCTGCGGCTGGCATGATGCACAACACGCGTACAGGGGGTGACTGTAACTGGATATCCAGTAGCTCCACATCCGTTAACGGGGTCTTGCCATGCGATCCGCCACAGGAGCTGAGTGTATCCAGCTGTCGAGAAACGCTAACAGTCGAAGCAGTCGGCTGGGTACTATTCGGACTTTGCGTCCTCACGCTCGTTGCAACATGCATGTGGGTACGAACGAGCAAGCGAGGATATGTGAGTGCAGGGTATAAGCCGGGGATGTGACAGGTTGATAATCGGTGCCGCCCTTACCAGAACTCGAGCTTTTATGTCTAGGAGATTGCTTGTAAGCAGGGAGTGGATTTTGGAGGTAGCTTGAAATAGTGTGCGGTGCGGTTTAAATTGGATCTACGCCCGTAAGGGCTATGCGTCTGGTACGCTCATAAGTTATCAAGTCAGTCTAAGTGATTGATACAGTTTGCGCTTACATATGGCGTGTTAAATCACGCCCCCAATTAGCTATACGGAGCTCATACACAAGCTTGAACAGTCCCGGTCCTTTCCATGACTACTGCACATGATGGGTATGCTCCAGACGTGTATGGTAACTTCATATGCACTGAGATCGATGGGCCTGTCAGATCAGTGCTAGTGACTCAGTGAGGTCCAAGTCGGGGGCATAGGCTAAGGTACAGAGGGATCCACGTCAAGTCAGGTGATGAAGACACTACAATAGTCAAGGTTACGTCATCAAAGTTTATCAGATAAGACCAAAATTTGCATCAGCAATCCAATTCACCTTCCACAAATGACTGGCCACCATCCTCAAAGCAGAGAACCTTACATCTCGATTCCGAATCGCAGCTACGCAGAATCACATATAAACTCTGCCTCCACAGGGTCACATGATGAGGAATTTGTAGAGAGGGGGGATGCTACCCCTGCTGCGAGGGCATCCATTGTTCGGGTGTTGGCTCTACTGTGCGCATGTTCTCTCAGTGTCGGTAGCCACTAGTATGTTTTCTTCCATTCTTTTATCTCCACCTTTTCCTGACATCTACTGTGCCCCATCTCACAGTGCATCATACACACTAGGGCCACTGAAATCTCGACTTGCACGAGAGATTAACACATCCAATACAGAATTTAGTCTACTGATTTCTGCATTCAGTTTAAACAGTACATGGACACCTCTAGTTGGGGGCCTGATGGCGAGTAAACTTGGTACAACGCTCACTAGTATCATTGCTACTGGTGTCATATTTTTTGGTGAGTAGTATTTGTTCATACTGCGCACTTTCTCATCCTTTTCCAGGCCAGGTTTTGCTACTGCTCGGTGACATAAAAGGAGACGTTCGGTTGATGGTATTTGGGATGTTTGTGTTTGGATTTGGAGTCAGTCCTCTTGCCGTTGTGCAGGAGTCCATTATCGTGCGATTCTTTAAATCGCACGGGCTCGGTGTTTCAATGGCACTGGGTCTCGTGGCTGGCAAATTGGCGTCATTTATTTCAGCGCGAACTTCTCTCCCTCTTGCAGAGCGTTACGGGCGCCACGCACCATTCTACGCGTCCACATTCCTAGCTGCTCTTTCCCTTTTCATCAATCTGGTTTACATGGCATCCTCAAAGTGGCTCATACGGGGATCTGGCACTGTCATGCTAGAGGCTTCTGAGATACGACGTGAGGCGAGGCGCCGCTCCATGCATGATCTCTCCGAAGCTCAAGCGCTGGAGAAAGTTGCAAAAAAGCGCCACATCAGGTTCAAAGATATTCCCAAGCTTGGGGATATCTTCTGGGCGTGCGTGATATGGCCAGAACTCATGGTTGGTGCTGACCATCTGCAGTTACATAGGGCTAAACATCCTCTGTGGCACTATATGGGCTCCTTTCACCCATTTGGCAGCGTAGGTCTGCTTACTAAGACATCTTTCATGACTCATGACGCTCGTTGTGCGACTTTTAGCAACATCTTTGAAAAAAGATATGGGCTGACGGAAGATTCTGCCAGTACACAAGCTTCCTATCTTCTGGTTGGGAGCATATTCCTGTACCCCGTCGTAAGCGCAATCCAAATTTCTCAATGATCTTGACCGACACCAAGTTAGACAGGATTCATGATAGACCGGATGAAGCATCCACAAGCTGTACTTCGCATGTTCATGCTGTCATCTGTATTGACGCTGCTTGGATACGCATGGCTTGTTCTTCCGCCAACGTGGACGGGGATACCTTCACCTGCAGTTGCTGCCTTTGCGACAGGCATTGGCTTCTCCCCTTGTGAGTCGGTATCTTACTATTCAACCATCGTTCATGCGACGTGTTCTAGTACTTCTTGTGGTCTTGGTTCCTCAGCTGGTCCCGTTTAAGTTTGTATCGACTACTCTAGGTGTCCACAAAAGCGTAAATTGTTTACTCAATCTAATGTCCTTATCTGAGCTACGAGCTTTACGTTTCAGATGGAACAAACAGGCGCAACAATTTTCCAAACTTTAGCTGGCCTTGTTTTGGACGGTGCATCACCCCATCAACGAGCCCCAAAAGGCGACAAGTACACGACTCAGCAGTTGTTAAATGTGTTTTTCTGTTTCAATATCTTGCAACTACTAGGCATCATCGGTTTATCATATCTTGATCGGAGGCGAAGGCAGGCGGCAGAGACTCTTGAGAACGCGGTCAGGGATGAAGCAGATGCCGAACGTGATTTAGAAGAAGAGCCGACGTTCACCGGGGACGAAGGAGACATTCTGGCTTCTGAAATTGGACCGTTGTCTTCTCCAGACCCAAGAAAGCCTTTGCTTGGTCGCCGGCCTCGAGCAGATTCTGGTGCCAGTTATTTCCCTTCTTCTTGTCCTTCTCAAGGGGTTCGTGGGCACTCAGAGATAAGGAGGGGTCGGATTTTTGTATGTCTTTGCGTCGTGCTTGTTGGCAGTGCTTGGATATTGTTTTTGAGCACTGCGTGGCTGAGGCTCCGGTCGAGACAGCAAAGAGATTTATGACAATTTAATGTTTAGATACTTATTATCAGGAAAGATTCTCCCCGCGTCATGCATTCATGAGCCACTATCTACGTGCACTCATTAACCAGTGTCCACAAGGCACCCCGACAGTTTCATCCGACGTGTCTGATGTCGCAGAGTCATCAAGAAAATCAGGGAGTAGTGTGGCAGACGTTGCGAAAGTTGGAGATGGGAAACTCTCGTTTTCGGTCCGCTTGGCGGGTAGTTTTTTCCTCCATGACTCTATCATTTCACAGGTGAGTGCCGGATCCTTTGACTTTTTGAAGAGAACATCTGGACCGTATGGATCATCCACTCCCCGATCTGAAACATCAAGCGCTGCCGCGCCTGCGGCACCAGCCGAAGACGCTGGTTCTGCTTAACATGTTAGCTCAACCGATGAAGACTATATCATATATTTCACCATCACTTGTGCCACTCCAGCCCGATAAGGAAGGAGCGATTTCTAGCTCTTTTTCGGGTTTAGCGATTGATGGCTCAAATTCGTCATCTGAGAAGATATTGTGAACAGGTTCCGCGACCTGTTAACTGGTTTGATTTAATCATTCTTAATGAGAATGTTTGAACGCCAACCTCCACTGGTTGTACAAAACCACCAGGGGCACGGAGAGCCGAACCGAGCCAATATAACAACGCATGCATAACGGTTGGAGAACGTGATTGGGCATCTATAACGGGAGAAACGAACGCTGTCGTCCAACCTATCAGGCCATGATAAATCTCTGTCTTTGATCTCGCTCGAGGCAGATCTTACCGCGTGAAAACATGCCAAAAGTCCACTGCTGGTATGAAGTCAGAATAAAGAAGGGGGTTTGATTGTGAACGCAGGTGTCCCATAACTAAAGGAAATCTTCAGTGTCTGAGAAACGAGCATTATGTGCACTTACCTTCCCCCAAAGGCGCTCCTTTCCACGTAACGGACGCGTAGTACCTTCAGGAAGCTACCAAATATGTTCCACATTCACGGCTCGAGTGTTCCAAGCACGTACCGATTTGAGCTGAGTGAATTGCCACATGGACTCGTCGGACAATATCCAAGGAGGTTGGCAGGCGACGGTTACAGATAAATCATGTATATCAGGGTGGTCTTGATTGACATCCGTCCAGTGAAATTTCTTGAAAGTGTCGTCATCGCAGCCGTGATCGTCAAGTGCCACAAACCCCCAGTCTTTCGTTGCAGGAAACATGATATGAAAAACTCGTTGAACTGTTTGGAGGGGGAAATTGTCCAGCCAATCACACACTCTGATAATAACAAGGTTACATAAACCTCGTGTTACAAGTAAATGGTTACATGCCGATTGATATCCGATGCTGCAGGAAGTCGCAGTTCCGGAACGTTGAATCTATGCGAGGAGCGGACTGTAAATCGCTCGCCTGTTTTCCGGTCTTCATCATACAGGCAGAGCGAGCGATTTGGCACATGCTCCTCGATCCCTGTCAATGGTAAGGGGATTAGCTCGTGAAGCTTGGTGTTGACAGCAAACCTACAATCATTAACAAGTTCATTGAACGCAGAATTCAGGAAAACTATGTTAGCAAGGTTTCGCTGTCGTCGGCGAACAGTAAGTGTGCCTCTGCGGCTCTTGTGCCCCTGGTGAAACATTGACTCCGGTTTGTGCATGAGCTTCAGCCGGGGTAGAACAGCGTCCTTCAGGTAGCCTTGCAAGTCATCTGTGACTCTGTAAGCCATACTGACCTCGCGGCGAAGATACGTGATTGAGAGGAATATTGGTACCGCCCCTTGAGAATAGCAAACATTATATATTAAAAACGTTGCTCAGTGAGGAACCTCGATACAGGCTGGAGTAATACAACGATTAATAACAAGAAGTATGAGGAAACAAGGAATAGCAAATCACAAGGGGTCGCTACGATGCCTAAATGAGGCACGCTACTGGCATAATCCGATGCCACAACGGCAATACCCGAAAACCCTCCTCCAGTCGTCACACAAGTCGTTGTAGTCGTTCCCCGAGTCAAGACCCTCAAGAGGTATGTTTACGTGTCGTTATCATATGCAGATATTGCTGGAAGGGACCTGCATTGCTGTCAGAAACTCTAGCTTGGAGAAATCCAAATGGAAATCGATGGATGCTTTCGTCTTGCTTGGATGTATGTTGACCTGCCGAGTCACTAATTGTCTTGCATTGCAGCCTGCAACATGGGCGCATACAAATACATCAGCGAGTTGTACAGAAAAAAACAGTCTGATGTGCTGCGTTTTCTACTCCGTGTCCGGTGAGTCCTGACGTTCGTGATACATTAACGAAAAGTCGCTAAATTCGTACTTTAGATGCTGGGAGTACCGCCAATTGAAAGTCATTCATCGCGCATCTCGCCCTTCTCGTCCCGACAAGGCTCGTCGTTTGGGATACAAAGCGAAGCAGGGCTACGTCATCTATCGTATCCGCGTCCGTCGTGGTAATCGCAAAAAGCCAGTTCCAAAAGGTAAGCTACTGACCGACACGCCCCTTCGATATAAACCTAAATCATTTGCCAGGTGCCACCAACGGCAAGCCTGTCCGTCAGGGTGTCAACCATTTGAAGCCCCAGCGCAGTCTTAGGAGTACCGCTGAGGAACGTGTCGGAAGGCGTTGCGGAAACCTGAGAGTCTTAAATTCATACTGGGTAAATCAGGACGGCGTTTACAAGTATTTTGAAGTTATCCTTGTGGATCCCAATCACAAAGCTGTAAGCCCGACGTTTTCTCCGTCTGTTATATTTACAAGGACGAATCATGGTGTAGATTCGCCGGGATCCTCGCATCAGCTGGATTACCAAGCCAGTGCACAAACGCCGCGAAGCCCGTGGTCTCACCAGCGTTGGGAAACAGGTTCGTAGATCATCCATGATCCTCGGAGTTTTTTCTGATGTTCGTTGCAGAACAGGGGACTGGGCAAGGGCCATCGTCACAACCACGCTCCTGCTCGCTCAACCTGGAAGAAGCACAACACACTCTCTCTTCGTCGTTACCGTTGATTTACTTGCGTATTTTCTGTTGTTCTGCCACTACGTTACTTCATGCTCGCTATGCTTTGTATGATCACGAAGCTTCGCCAAAAGGATATCATCTGCTCCTACATCTTGTAAGGGAACTTCGGGGCTGTGTGAGCGCTGCATAACCATCAGACCCGGATCAGCAATTGCAAACCGGCATCTCACGGCATGTAACTGCTTAAGACGGAACCGTCAAGGGAACTATTTGTTTTTAGTAACAACATACATTCGCCTCGTGCCCTCCACGATGCATAATGACACTGTGGGAGCCTTACAACTGCTGCGGTAATTCATTTGGCCACATCTACAAATTTATCGGAGCTACGTTAGTGGCAACTTCCAATGCTATTTTATTCGGACGGTCAAGTCTTCGCACCTTAAATCCCAGTTCATCTTCTTTGAACTGTATTCCTCCTCCCAAGCATGCTGCAACTTCGTTATACAATTATTTGCCTATTATGCGGACATCTTTCGGAGACCATGGCCTTCCCAAGCATTCTCAGTAACATTAATTGGAAGGCCGGAGTTCAGTCACTAGGTAGCTTTGAATGGCCAAAGACCACATCGCCGACGAAGAGAGAAACTGCGCCCAATGGATCTACTATATTTTGGGTTATTCAAGATACCTATGAGGGAAGTACTTTTTTCGAGTAAGTGTCTTGTCTAGATCACCCAATTGATACTGGCAACTGATGGGCTGCAGTACATTTGACTTCTTCACTGGTCCAGATCCTACAAAGTAGTGTTTGATTTCCTATCCAATTTTCGGGGTGCTCACCATTGTGATAATTGTTCAGTGGAATGGTGACGTGCGTGTTTATTTGTCGTACGGTACTCCTCCATTCTTAAAACTTGATATAGTTTTGTTGACCAACAGACGGCAATGAACGACAACTTAGCCTATGTAACCTCCGACAACAAAGTCATCATGCGGGGCGACAATACAACTCAGCTCGCATATGGGGTTTACAGAAATAGGTATGAAACAAAACTCCAGTCCGTTGAGTGCGTCGAGACTTATTTGATCTTCTAGTGTCCGCATAAAAAGTCAGGCTCAATACAACATGGGTCTTTTCATACTAGATCTGGAAATGGCACCATGGGGTTGTGGTACGACAACTTTCTTTCAGTGCACTGATGTTATTTAATCATTCCAATCAAGGTGTTTGGCCTGCGTTCTGGCAAGTACTAATGCTACGTCGCAAAGGTTGAATGATGAATCTGACGATGTACCAGGACGGTTGGGAATGGGCCATGGCCATATGTAAGCTTGAAATACCTTTGCGTTCTCACTCAGTAATAGCTATGAAAGACCGGTGAAATAGACATCATTGAGGGTGTACATGACAACCAACACAACCAAGTCACCTGGCATACTGCTCCTGGTAAGTAAATGTTCGTTAACTACTTGCTCCACAACTCATATAACTTTCAGGTTGCAACTTGACCCAAAATACCAATTTTACTGGGGCGATTGTGGTACGTCCTGTTTTACCGTGAACGAGAGGTGGTGGAGTAATTGTTGAAGCAAACGAATTTCACGGATAACCTTCAATGCAATGCGTTCATCAATAACAACGCAGGGTGTGGTGTGTTAGAATGGAGTCATGCGTCATATGGCCCATTATTTGACGAAGCTAATGGCGGTGTTTTTGCTATGAATTGGGATGAAAACGGCATCGCAGTTTGTACGTTCGCCAACCTTGCAGCACTGAGATTCTAGATCGTTTCACCCCACAGGGTCGTTTTACCGCGCAACTATTCCTCTGGACATCACACAGGGAGAACCAAATCCATCCAATTGGGGCGAACCTGTCGCTGCACTGTCCACCCAGTCGTGTAACATTACTAATTACTTCGCAAATCACTCGATCATATTTGGTGAGTATCTTGATGAAATTCATACCCTCACTCACTAGTAATGCAGACATCACGTTTTGTGGTGAGGCTTCTTTATTGACGTGCAGATTGAAGCAAATTATTAAAACCAACCAGGTGACTGGGCCGGCAACTCATATAGTACATCAGGTTGTCCCGGCACCTGCGAGAACAGGTTGATGGATGCGGCTAATTTTGTTGTAAGATTCTATTACCTTCTTACATTTTCCCTGTCTCAGCTGGTCCTGTAGAATGCGTCCTGGATAATCAACTCGCTCAGTGTCTACAAGCAGAATTGGCTGGATTTGAGTGGCCCATCGAACGCAGCCCGAGCAGATTCAATGATCATGAACTTGAAGATGATTAGTTGGATTATCTCAACAATATTTTTACAAGTCGTGCTTGTCTGGCTCTAAAATGCTGGCTGTCCAAGCAGAGACGCGACAAATTATCGGACGAGTCGCTGGACGATGAGAGGAACACGCCAGTGATGCTTACCATGAGGACCTGTTGATAGATCATGCACCCGTATAATTTGCCTCATGACTCGCTTGCACAATATTGATGATATGAGTGATATCAAAGAGTTAAAGTACTCTAAAGTTCCAAGATCCTCAGAGATTCTGTCTCTATTACCGCAGGGTCATGATCTACATGTGCAAAACATGCCCGTAGTGGAGTAATGCTCGCGTGGCCTTTGGCGATGGCCCAAGCATCCGAGCCAACTGGGAGGGAATCAACCGAAGGTGTGATGAGGGGTTGGATATCAGGGGAGAATTTAAACACTAGCGTTGCAGGTTCATCTTTCGATATATCGCCTCCATGTTCGCTTTGTTGTCCAAGATACTGTCCCGCCACGTCCGGGCCCCCGTCGAGGACATCTCTTGTTGTACTCGTAGCATGAGGAGTCGATACAGCTTTAAAAAGTTGTCCGTATGAGTTACGCCACATGTGCGTCCAATGTACGTCTATGCCCTCGGGGTCGAGGAGTTCCATTATCATGGGAATATTCACGTTATACATGTCGATTTCTCCATTGCGCATTCCACCGACGTCTTTACCCCAGTTGTTCCATAGGTAATGGATGACCCGCCCAGAGAGGATATCTGCGGGTTCAAAGAGTTCGTTTGGGGTGGGATGGAGAACTGTGCCGTATGAAATTGCGATGGAACGGATCTGAGATAGCGCCGACGACATTGCAGCACCAATGGTTCCAGATGACATGGCGAAAGCGGCTGGGTAATCATGATTTGTTCATGGGACGCTCATGTATAGCGAAAGAAAATACAGACTAGAGGAATTTCTGCCAAGGTTTGGTCCTGAGATCTTACAGGCCAATCTGAATGAGACCTGGAGAATTATCACAGCTGAAAGTACTGACCACAAGGTCGATTGTTCCGGGATAAAGGTTATGAAGCGCAATGTTGGTGCAGGTCGCGGGGGTCTACGGAGTGTACGCCATAAGCTTGCGTCAAGAATAGAAATCTTACATACACCGTCCAGCAGTACCCACTCGGTAACTTCACCCTCATTCAAAGGACGCGAAGTTGATGATACCTCTCCTATGCCGTCTTCAACAGCCTTAAGATTACGGTGTAATTCCGACCACACTAAAACACTCACTGGGTTCTTTCGGGTAGTAATATTTTCCTTTCGTGATTTCCTTAATATGAAACGCGTTCCCTGCAAGAGATGCGTCAGCACGAGAGCTTGAATAGCATTGTTGAGATTCACCTATCCACGATTTCTGGGAGCTTGGCACTACCACTTTCACATCCCATCCTGGTTATATGTTAGACACAGGCGTTTTCATGTATGGTGTTCACTGGGGGCTTACTGAGATTTGTGGTGAGATGACGATAAAGCCCATAGATGTATGGAGATTGAGGGCCTGGGGGGCCGTCATCATTCTTTGGATTGACAAAGGTTATAGTCAGTGAAAAAATATTGAAAAGGAAGAATAAGTACTTGCGACGAGCAAAACTCTGGGAGACATGAGCTACTATATAAGAGAAATGATAATGAAATGACCCTTGTTGTTACCAGCGACGACGATGGTGATGAGCGCCTGTGTGTAAGATCATCGATTCCCATAATTAAAAAACTGTCCCTCATCCAAGTTGAACCACGCTGGTCCACGCAACGTTCTTCTTCTGTTTCTTCGTCTTCGCTTCTGCTCCCTTCTTCGACATTGGCCACAGCGACACCAGGCGACACCTTTAATCAAGGCTAATTCTTCAAGGGCTAGGCTGAGCTATTGTTATTTCCACTTAGACATTGGCTCTGCTGAGGCTTGCTCGAGCCGCCGTGTTCATGATTCACTGGTGATTCCGTACCTATCGACGACTACCAGACATGACTACGTCAACGAACAACACAAGTCATTGTTTACCCGCCATACCATCCCTCCCACCTATTCAGATGCCCAGCGACACCGATAAAAATACTTACCTTGACCTGGGACATGATCCAATCGCACCTGTGTCTGTATCGTCCACACCCCCCCAGGTTCCTTTCTCCTCTACGTCATCTACTCTTATTGTTCCCCGTAGCACTCCTCTCGATACAGGCTGCTCCGGATTCTCATCCTCAACTTCAACCGATCCCTCGTCCCAATCCTTGCGCAAATCAGTCTCTGTCGACTCATTTGTTAGCTACGATAGGGAAACGGCACAGACGACAAGCGGTTCACGAGCGAATAGAGGCAATACTCATTCCAATTTCGAAGCATCTAGGACACACAAACAAGACGGTCTATCGCGCAGCGAGCCCACTCTTTCTCAACCGTCTATTCGCAGTCGCGGTGCGAGTGTGAGTACGATGAGTCAGAGTCGTAATTCCGGCGTAGAGCACGAGCGGGGGACCGAGCTTTTCCAGCAGCTGAAGCGACCACGTGAAGGCAGGCGGGGCTCTGTGAAGGGCAAAGATCACCTTCGAACAGCTCCCCGTCCAGGAGATCTCAACCTCCCTCCACGCACGCCTGTTCAGGTTATTGATGATACCCGCCGTTTGCATTCAACAACATCGCTTAGTTCACTGCCTGTATGTAATTCTGCGCTGGCCAATCTTACATCAGGGCGCGCAAGGAGTGACAGCCTTGGCTTGCATACCACTACAGCTCCAGGCAGAAACCTATCGATTGATACCCTGCAGCCTTCTGTGAGCACTCGTCATACTCATTGAGCTCGATTTCTGATGTCGCGTGTCCAGATTGTGTCCAAAGAAATAGCCATCGCAGTAGTGGGTTTGTCTGGTTGTGGCAAGTCGACATTCATTTCAGAGGATGCTAAAGCGCATGAGGCATCAGACATTGAGGCACTATTTGCGTCGAGCGGAACTTTTCCTCCCGCTCCTTTCCGTTGTAAGTTGATATTCAATACAATATTTGTCTTGATTTATTGACTGCAATCTCTTAAGATACGCGTCACTTTGACCGGGTGATACCACGTGATTTCCCAATGGTAATATATGAGTTAGACATTGCAAAGGTTTTGCACGAAAACCTTCCACCTGTCAGTGGAGTTGTCGTGTGTTATGATGCTGCCAACAAGGCTTCATTTTCTCCTGTGGAAGAGTTCCTCTGTATGTTGCATTTCTCGTTTTCGCGGTTTTTATCAATCATCTTTGAAAGGTCGGATACGACCGTTGAAGCTTTCGACCATAGCGGTGGCCTTGAAGACAGACTTGGATGTCGTTGTCGATCCACAGGAGTCTTCGAACCTGTTGAAAAACTATGATGTTGGTCTGGTGCAGGTTGATCACTTGGGGGAAATAGGAAGGGCTAGGATAAAGAAAGTGTTCAATTGGTTGACGGTATCTATCTTGCCAGGTCCTCGTGAGTCTACAGAGTGGTATCTGAATGTGGTGTTAAATTCTGTTGTTCACATTTCAGATGCTGATCTACGAAATCCCGCATCACCAGATGCTCGCCATTCACCGATTACTTGGGAAGCCCGAGCATCAGCATCAGCATCATCAACCACACCCGCCATCTCTTCATCCACAATTTCTACGCAGACCATGTCCCAAGACCAGGGTAGCTCGTTGGGACACTCACCCACTTCTACACTCCCATCATCTCCGCCGCCGATCGCCATTTCTCCAACGCGCGCCCGGTCAACTCCAGATCTCCTCTCGGCACACGAGGTGTCGAAATCACGAGAGTCGTCTGAACGAAAGTTATCGAGTGCTCGCAGTGTCACAAGCTTTGTAGGGTCATCAAGCGTAAACTCCTCGTCATTCAGCTCCTTTATTCCTGGGAGAGATGCTTCCTTGAATATTACTGAGAACGGTCATATCGATCACCCTGTGAGCAAGGAGAAGGAACCGTGGGTCATCTGCAATCATTCAAACTAGTGCTGCTAACTTCTTGATTTACTTAGTCGCTCAGGACAATATGCAACCCTGGAAGAATTACTTGATAAATTACTGTTCCTTGCTGTTAGCGGTGATGGTAAGCTTGTCTCTTTCGACTTGTTGGCACTACAGGATTCACAGTATCGACTGTAGATCCAACATTTATCTCGCATTTCCTTCTTACATATCGAAGATTTGCAAGTCCTCGCAGTATTTTGTTGGCTATGCAGAAACGAATGCGACAACTCGACAACTCGACTGGCGATCCGATGTTTGCGAGCTATGCACAGATGAGGTATCACAATTTTGCGAGTTGCAAAGTTTTCGTCCTAACATACCGGTTGATTTGAAGGATATGCCACCTACTTGAAACCTGGATCCAGGCGTATCCACAAGACTTCGCCGTTCCGGGGGCCCCAGGAGCCTTACACGCCCTGGTCAGGTCGATCGTCGGGAAGACATACCTCCTGCATTACGGTTCCGATTTCCTCCCTTTCCTTTCACATCTTCCCAATATCATAGACACGGATGCGGCCTGGGCTTTAAAATCCGAAATTCCTGTGGACGAGAGCGAGGATCCATACAGCATATCAGACGGAGAGGAGGAAACATTGATTGTTGAAACCGAATCACCCTCTACGAGCCGTTCGTTGGTGGCTCGCTCGAACGACAACCTCCCTAGCGCAGCGAGCGTCAGGGAACGCAAGTCAAGCTTGCCGCTTAGCGCGAAGATATTTATACCAGTGAATTCGAGTCACAGTCCAGGAGATGCTCAAGATATGTCTCCGAAGGACCTCCTGAACAAGCTAAGGAGTAATGCTCAGGCTCTGGCTAATTTTGATTGCTCCGCGATTGCGGAGGAGATCACGCGAGTGGAAGCGAAGTTATTCATGGATATCGAGGTTAGCATTATCTGCTATGCTGCGATTGCCGTGATCATGACGACCCTTTTGCAGCCACGGCACTGGTTGCAATATACCCTCATGCCCGGACGCAAAGACCCTGAGTTGGACTCAATATCTCGATTTAATGCAATCTCCAATCACCTTGCTGATTGGTAAGTCACCGTGGGTGGGTGGGGCCAATGATTAAGATGGTTAATGGTTTCTCCAGGGTAGTTTCCCTCATACTATGCCACGACAAACCGAGGAGCCGCGCAAGGCAGATAGAGCGATTCGTGGATATCGCGCACGAGCTCCGCGCATTGAACAATTACTCAGCCCTGCGTGCTTTTGTCGCTGGAATCAACAACTCCACTTTCCAGGGCGATGAAACCATGGAGATTTTCAAAAACAAGACTCCGGATCACTACAAGAATCTCTTGTCTTGGGATGTTCTTCTTCAACATCGCGGGGCTCATCAGGCTTATCGTATGGCACTCAAAAACACCAAAGGCGCTTGTATACCAGCGCTGTAAGTGTGGCGACTTTCATGACAATAACTTGATCCTTACCTCTTACTAGGGAGGTCCATATGTCCGACCTTATCCGTGCCCATGAAGGAAACCCCAATGTTAACCTGGATGATCCTTCAAAAATCCATTGGGGCAAATTCAATATGTTTGGTCGGTTTATTCAAACCACCACCCACTGCCAGATACAGTGCCAAACAAATCCGGATTACTGTTTGCCGTCACGAGATCGAATACTGAAGGTCATATTTAACGAATATGTCATGTCGGAAGAAGTGCGTCTTGATTCGAAAACTCTTACCTTCCCTCAATAAACTTTACGCAGATGCAAACATCTCGAATGGCGCCTCTCCCAGACACCGATTTGGCTGAAGAACCCTTCCGCTCCACACTGCCCCGAACAATGTCACGCGAGCATTCAACATCCTCTCAGAAAGACGCAACAATTCTTCGCAGAATTCTGCAACGGTGAAGAAAGCCCCCAGCATGTATTAGGATTCCCCCCCCCCCCCCGTATCTGCAGTTTTTTTTCTATTCATCTGTCGCTTTGATCCCATTTGTTTGATACCCCGTCCCCGTCCTGTACGTATCATATTTGTTATTCGGGCAAATGTACCCTTTCATGTTCAAGTTACATCGCTACTTCGCACTCATCCCATAGGCACATTAGTAAATCTTAGGCATCCATCCAACTAGTCGAAGAACATGTTGTGCCTATGGCCAATATGTGTATTGCCCTGTAGTGAAACTGTTAGCTAAGTTAGCTTCTCTTGAAACTTAAATTCAACAAATTTCGAATCAAGCACGTGACACCATTTTGCAAGCAAACTAGTAATGGTACTAGGCTACATCTTCATAACACATCTGTATCATTCCCTGAGGAACTTTTAAAATACTGCCGGTCGGTCGTACTACACTCCAGCCATGGATTTCGTAATGACTATCGAATCTGACGATGAATCACCACCTCAACGCAGAAGCAGCAAGAAGCAGCAAGTGGATGATGCTGCCCACCTAGACCCCGATTTCCATTTTGATGTCGCTGGAGATCCATATATCGATTTGATTGAGTTTGGAACGCAACATGAAGATATTGTGAAGAAGGTTTCTAAGCCAGTGAGCATCACTGCTATACGCGGTAGTCGGTCACTGAATCGGCACATAGGATCCCGTCTCAGTAGATGAAATTATCAAAAGACGCAAACTCAAAACGCTCTCAAAAAGAAAACGCGAGCCAGAGAGCGAAGATGAAGTTGAGGATGGTATGGGAGAAAGTGATGCTAGTGGTGCAGAAAACTTCCCGGAAACGGATGGCTCGGGCGATGAAGATGACCCCCTTGCCAGTTCCAGCGAGGAAAATGATGAAAGCGCCGAGTCTGTACTTGAAGGAGGACGAGGATCAGAGTGATGATGTTGATGTAGAATCATCAGACGATTCAGAAGAAGAGACTCAAGTCGAAAAGGAATCGCAAAGAAGCATTCTTTGAATCAGAGGCAGCACCTACGGAACATCATGCATCGTTTCTAACCATGAACCTTTCCCGCCCAATCCACAAGGCGTTGGCCAATCTTGGATTTACTTCCCCGACACCCATTCAAGCTGCGACTATCCCTGTTGCTTTGTTGGGAAAAGATGTTGTCGGAAACGCTGTCACGGGCTCTGGAAAGACTGCTGCATTTACCATTCCTATGCTAGAACGGCTGTTATATCGACAAAAAGGGAAGCATGCAGCAGCGACTCGGTGTCTGGTGTTGGTCCCGACAAGAGAATTAGCCGTGCAGTGTTATGAGGTTGGTTCCAAACTTGCAGCACACACTGACATTCGCTTTTGTCTGGTCGTTGGTTTGTTCCCTTCAAATTCCACAGCGGCTAGTTTTCATGCAAATATCTAGGTGGACTTTCCCTCAAATCGCAAGAAGCAACTCTAAGGACTCGCCCAGACGTCATCATTGCAACTCCTGGGCGGCTTATTGATCACTTGCGCAATTCCCCTTCATTCGCGCTCGATGCACTGGATGTTCTTGTTCTCGATGAAGCCGACCGTATGCTTTCCGATGGATTTGCAGACGAGTTGGCCGAAATCATCAAAGCATGTCCTGTTTCCCGTCAGACAATGCTGTTTTCTGCCACAATGACCGACACAGTCGATGAACTGGTGAAAATGTCTTTGAACAAGCCTGTACGCCTGTTCGTGGACCCCAAGCGAACCACGGCTCGAGGTCTTACCCAAGAATTCGTTCGTGTGCGAACGGAGAAAGAAGCGGATCGGATTGCCCTGCTTGTATCTTTATGCAAGAGAACGTTCAGACAGCGCGTTATCATATTTTACAAGAGCAAGAAGCTTGCTCATCAAATGCGCGTTGTTTTCGGTCTTCTTGATATGAAGGCCGAGGAGTTACATGGCGACCTCACTCAAGAACAGGTTAGATAGCACTTATCCACTCTCCTACATGTCAGGCGTTGATTCTGGGATAGCGTCTCAGAGCTTTGCAGCTATTTCGCGATTCACAAGTCGATTATTTGATGGCGACTGATCTTGCTTCTCGTGGATTAGATATCAAGGGCATTGAGACCGTCATCAATTACGACATGCCTAACACATTGTCACAATACCTTCACCGAGTGGGTCGGACGGCTCGCGCAGGGAAGTCTGGTCGGTAAGCTTCAACCGTGCATCCATTCCCGTTATTTGCGTATTGATCATCATTGTAGCTCAGTTACTCTGGTGGGAGAAGGAGATAGGAAAATGCTCAAAGCAGCCATCAAGCACAGTGCGGGCGAAGATAATGTTCGCCATCGGCTTGTCCCTGTTGATGTTCTTCCCAAATGGGTCAAGAGGGTAGAAGCTCTGAGAGACGAGGTCGCGACAATTCTTCAAGAAGAGAAGGAGGAGAAACAGGTAACTTAGGTTGTTGAATGTCCAACCATTTTTACTCATACATCATACCAGATTCGGCAGGCAGAAATGGAACTCAAGAAGGGACAAAATATGATCGAGCATCAAGACGAGATTTTCTCTCGGCCTGCTCGAACTTGGTTTCAGAGCGAAAAGGAGAAGGCAAAGGCAGTTGGTGGGTGAAGATTTATAGCCTTTTGCGATCAGCAGAAGTTCACGTCGTTTTTCTAGCCACGAGTAAACAGCAGCATGAGAGTGGAATAGCACTCGCGCAAAAGGGGAAACCAAAGGCTACTGATGAGCCCAAGGTAGGTTCGTTGCGTCATCCACGGCCCCTTTTGAACTGTCCCCTTCAGCCCAAAAGAGATAAGTTTGCTGGTCTGACCAGGAAGGCAAAGCGACGGAAGATGGCACTAGAAGCCGACAAGGAGCTAGGTGAGACAGGTGCTGTGAACGCTGCCATACGTTCTGCAAAGAAGGCTGCTCGTCCCGCCAAGATTGGGATTCCAGAACACCGAAACGTACCTGCTTCAAAAAGAACGAAGGCGAAAAAGGGGGCATCGAAAACTGGTGGTAATACATTTGACAGGGATTTATCATCGAAGGTAGCAAGGGGTGAAGGGGTGCATGCTAAGAAGGGAGATACAATCGGCGGAATGGGCAAGCGCAAAGGGGGGAAACGGAGGGGGTAGATAGCAATTTTGTTTGATCGCACAAAAAGGCAACTGTGATGGTTGACGCGGATGTTGAACCCTTTGATACTATCACGTAGGCTAGACCACGTGGTCATATGATGTAGAACGTAAGATCGACCAGTGAAACGTTGAAGTTTCTTTTGTTGCTCACCTGACTTCACTGGGCTTTCGTATCATCAGAGACATGGAGCAGGATGCGTTTGCGTCACTGGCTGTTTTGCAGCTTTCGTCTCCATGCCGTCTACTGCCATCAGCTTGCTGCCCAGACAAGGACCTTGTCGTCCTGGTGTCCCGCCTTGGTGGAAGGGATAGGTTGACACTATGGAAAATGCAGGGAACCAAAAAGTGGGACGTTGAGGTAGACTGTGACGAAAGCTCTATTGAAAGTGTATCAGCTTTAGCATGGAGTCCTTGTGGTATGGTCATACGCCACAAATTACGCGCTGTCATATCTAACATTATTTACTACAGGTCAGGCAATTGCTGTCTCTCATGGTTTCTCCCAGGTTACACTTCATTCTGTACAGGATGGTCGCATTGAGCGTTCTCTTACGATCCCGGCATCGTCGCACAATCCTGAGACACAGCATCGAATAACCGGAGCTTGGTGGTTCCCAGGTTGTCGCGATTTACCAAGAAGCACGATCCCAGATATTTTCAAGAGAAATGAAATAAATGTCTGTGGATTCGATTATGCTGAGACTGCCTCCACTCTTAACATACTGAAGACAGGGTCTGCTCTCTCCATATTGAAAGTTCTTCCACTCCTTGATCCACTTCGAGAAGAAGATCACAAGCTCACGTGAGTCTCCTGGGGCCACAAAATCTGGACTCGTTGACGCTTGTTCAGTGCCACCGACCTCTTTGCTTTCCAAGGAACGCAGACAGGAGTCGCGCTGAAGTCATCCATACCTGAAGTCATCGGCGAATGGCCATCGTTACTACCAGACCCATCTGTCGCTTCTCTAAGCCCTCCGATATTGATCGATGAACAAGGCAAGACGGCAAGAGAGGCACAGAATGATGTTTTCTGCGGAAGAAGAGAACAGTCTCCTCGTGATAGGTGATGACAATGGCACGCTTCACTGTTTCTTGGATGGCAGCTATTACCTAGGGCCGATCAGTACACTTACATCGACCGTACCGACGGCAGGTATTCAAGGATCCGAAGCGACCGCTATTTCTACTTCATCCTCGGGCCTCAGCATCCGACCTCTTGTCTGCCACGTTGGCACCTCTATCGGTCGACTTACCGTTGCTTGCCTCCCATAGAATTAGAGATTTTGCCAGGCTTTCCTCCGCTGCTCGGGAATTGATGTGGTATGTCATGCGGGTTATTGAAGACCTGCGTGAAGTCTGGTTTGGTTCTGGTTCACTTACCGGAGCACGAGAAGCTGGCCCAAAATGGATCCAGTTGCTTGAAACCAGACTTCGTGATCAATTTGGCCGTTAGTGGTTCTGTCCCTTGATGGATTCTTACTATTCTCAAGTTTCCTCAACAGATAAGGAACCTAGTGCAATTCTCGAGCTCACTGGTCTCTTAGTTGCCGGTTTGTGTTCTGAGGGACTTTCAGATTTCTTATCGTCTAGCGAACAAATGAGTGAAAGGGTTAATTTATCCAACGATTTATTATTCAAAGCTAATTTTGTGTGCAGGCTCTCCAGAAATGGGAGTCCATGGTGACCGACGCACTCATTAAACTGCGCGAATTCTCTACGTTGCGACTTGTTCCTGCGCTTCAACGGTTACATATCATTTTTGAAGAGGTTCGAGGATGGTCACTCATGTCAAGCAGGATTTTTACTGGGTTGCCCACCTTTGTGCTGACGTCTTTCCAGTCCTCAATTCGCCTTGTTTGGATTCAACACTGATGACATTGCCCATTGTCTGTCTTCGCTGAAGCAAGGCATCTTCATTGCAAATTTGTTGGCATTTCAAGCAAGAGGTGAACTCAGGTCATTCAAACACTTCCTGAGTTTTCTTCGGTATGGTGAGTGAGTAATTGAGTTGCATAGGGCTGTAGCCTATTTCCCGTGTTAGAAATCGCCTTGGCAGGTAACTCCCCCGAGACTCGCCCACCCCCTGAACATGACATCCTTGAAGTCAATCACTATTTAATGTCCGGGTTGAAGACAAGCCAAATAGACCGATGGTTCACAGGATCAGCTCCTCAATTTGATCCCGGAGATCTTGGCTTGCCTCAACACAACACAGATACCAACAAAGTTCTTGAAGAAGCACTGGAACAAGCCTACACCGCGTTGCAGGATCCTTCCCAAACATCATGGCAGCCGGTAGGTTTTTCACTTGATCGTAATGTACACTCTACGACATTGGTTTGTATGCGTTTCAGAAAGTCTCCACGGCCGATGTATCACATCTGGACAAGAATCTGTGGGTACTTGTTCATGATCTGGCTGTCCGGTGTCAGCGGGTCTTCGCGCATGTTTCGAAAGCTACCGCTCGATCAGCCATCGTGTCAGGTGCTGGTGGTGCTACGCCATTTCAGGTGGAGGCAAGTGATAGAGTTTCAAGCGGTGCTTGCCAATTTGTCCGCGAAAGAGTTGTTCGACGAAATGATGTGAGTCATGTTTTTTTACAATGCAGTGAATTCGACCAAATTCGGATATTTTAGCCTGGCAACCACCTGCAGCATCTCGCGATCTATTTGGCCTCGGAAATGCGGCCCCTTTGTGAGTTGCGCTTTGGCTCCTTCGCCTGTTTTGTAATTCAATGTGTACAAATTAGTCTGCTTGACCCGGACGCCTTACGCAAAATGTGCCGCTGGGGTTCCGCTGCATATTGATGTCACTGTTATGGAGTGTTTCATAGCTGGACATGAGCCCGGGGATGTTACCGATGTTCATCTTTGCAACGCCGAGTTTTTCGACGATGAGATCCTTGTCATTGTATACAAAGTCAGAGGAACCGACGGTAAGCCCTGATTTAAGTCCATTTGGCTCTCGATTAAATACGATCAAAGGTCCGATGTTTGCAGCTACGGTTCAATACAGCACCCTAGAGTATCAAACACAATCAGAAGGATACGTAAATGGGCCCTCCCGAAAAGATATGATAGCCAACGTGCTTGAAAGGTTGAATGAGGGGCATGTAAGTACCATGTTTTTGTTGTGACCGGTACTTTTACTAACGGCATGATACAGCTCTCATTGAAAGGGATCCCGATCAAGAGACGTCGCCAATTAAGCGCGTGCAGAGACGGATCAGTATCCCTGGCGGTCAACGGAAAAGTCGGAAGGAGAGTTGTTTGTGTACTTGACGGTGATGGGACGACGATGGATATACTGGATATGGAAGGAGATGAAGATATGGAAGCTGAGGATGAATCCGAGATGGGTGCATAAAACCGTAACGAGAGGGTGTGTGATTCGGTCCGTAGGTTTTTGCATTCGCGGCCTCATTTTCATGGGATACGGCGTGTCTAAGCCGAAAAAGATGGATGACTATGTCCTTTAGGGTCGTGAATCTCCATTAGTGCGTTGATCGCGGTCACTGCGGTGAGTTGGAGTGAGAGAAGAGTGGAGAAGTGTTGAATCTAAACAGTGCAATCGGCCGTCAAAACGCGGCTTTCAGAGTGAAATTACATCGCGAGATTCGACCGCACATGCCCCAAAACCCATCAGGTTCCTGGGAGCGGTGAGCACTGAGCAGGGTTGCTACCTTCGGGAATGAATGCAGATCACACAAGGGATCACAGTCAGGTGGACTAACAGCCGACCTCATCACTTGCTGGTCAAACGTCTGCCAATTCCTTAACATATTATGATTCCGAATTGCAATAACTTCCCCGTGAGGGCCCCACGGACAGTCTGAAATTGTAAACAGTTTCGCTTAACGTGATCACACCGCGGCCCTCTCCTCGTGCCCTTGATTCGAATTCTTTTTTTCCATGCCATTTTAAACCGTCGTCTCTTCTGTGGATCGTCTCAAAAGTCCCTCCTTTACATCCCAAGCTTGTCTTGCTGCGTTTGATAGAAGCCTTATTGTTCCTTCACTACTAACCTTGAACCTAGCTTGAACCTTTGTATTCACATGCCTAATAGAGCTGACACCGGCCATTCACCCTCAGGCGATAAATCCGACTTCAAAGCAGACGTTGACGACGATCCTACTTCCCCCATGTCTGATATTGCTCTCCGAAAAAAGAAAAATGCTGACGCCCAAGCCGCTTTTCGCCAGAGGTGAGCCATACCGTCTCGAACCCCTCCTCAAATCATGTTTAAATACTATGTTTTTGAGGCGAGCAAACTACATAGCGACTCTAGAAGAGACAGGTTAGGTGCTCTCTAGTTTATTGTACCTTCATCACTCATCCTTGTCATACGCGGCAGTCACTAGTCTTGAGTCTGTCGTCCTCCAGCTTCAGGATTCATGTCGCGAAGCGCGATCTGAAGCCGGGGACCTACGACAAGACAATGCACGCCTTAAACATGAATTGCGCGAACGTGAGAAGTTCTGGAGAGCCCTGTGGCAGGCGAGAAAGACAGGACAGGCTCCTGAATCTGACGACTTGCCTCCGCTCCCTTCATCTTTTGCTTCTCATGCTCAACCAACCAACATCAACAATCGTACCCCCTCGTCGCATGGTCATTATAGCGATGATAGTATGGGATATCAGACAAGCGACGAGACGTCCAATTCCTTGTGCAGCAGCTCGTATACGAGCGCGCCAAGTCACTCATACGCGACTCAGTCTCCTGCACTTTCTTACACTGGCGTGGAGACCGAGCAGATACCTTCCGGTGGAGGTGGGCACCATATGAACGCCCGAGTGTCAAGATATGGTTCTTACACGTATCCGATGCAACCTATCAACCGGGACGGACCATGGACTCACAACGTGGCGCAGACTGCGTCTGCTAATGGTTAGTTAATGCTTCCGCTACCAATCTTATGACTTCTGATAAAGCTTGTAGGTTCTCCTACCCTGACATCCCCTGATGTATATGCAAACCGCACATTTGAAGAGCAGAAGTCTCAACTCAATCACTTAGAAACAGCTCCATATCTCTTTCCCAATAGCCGTTCCATCTCCCCTACGTCATCCACTCCCCCTTCCTCGTCTAGCACGTCCTTAACGTCTCCATTCCAATTCACGTTCCCTGCTGATGGCTCGATCACACAAGATCGCACAGAATTTGATTATCGCAGGCATTCCAATACCCACGGTGCTGATTTAACCTTACACGGTGGCACTGCAGATATTTCGCTGTCAAGCGCGGGCAGCGACGGTGTGCGTTACAGACTTGGACCCCGTCGCGCGAATTCTGGTCCGAGTCCACTACTACCCTCTCTTCCTCAATTCTCTGGAAGTGAGAACGGCTCTCATCACGAGCGGGGGAGTAGCGAAGGTGAAGCCACCCCCTATTCGAAACTCCGACCTCGCAGGGGACCTTCTCGGGAGTCGAGGTCACCCTCCCCTGGTGCACCTCCAATCTCGGGTACGCTAGCGGTCATCAAAGCCCAAGCATTTGGAGCACTCCGTCGAACTCGTACTAGGACCAAAAAAACCTCTGAAGGGGCGGCTAAGGTTGCTATGGAAGTTCTCGAGGCCAGGGGCATCGGAATGGGCGTAGTGGCTGGCTCGAAACGTCCCCGCCTTCACCACGACGATTCCGACATGCAAACGTGATGCAAATATAAATGTACTCCGCGACGATTACCAGTTCACTCATTTGATCCCTAGGGATTGTATCATTCTTCTCTTCACCAGTGGACTTTGTAACCACGATTATTTGTACAGCAATTTAAGATCCCAGTTACTACTTACTGTATTGCGCTTACTCCATAAAGGTCTGCTGCATAGTGTCGCATGTAATATGTTATGTACCTTCGTTGCACAATACATTTTATCATTAAAACACTCCATCTGATGGCTGCGCATGCGTAACACCGCGTGTCCTTCGCGGAAGTTGGTAACTCGCCAGCGGCTCACTGGTTGATACTATCATTATACTTCTCCGAATCTATAGGCTCGTGGCATTCGCCTGTGGGCCGACGGAAGTCATTTCTGCTCGGCGGAGGACAAAGATAATTAGAAAGTAAGATTCTACGTTGTGTGTTCCACGTTTTAAGCAGTACACAATTATCAATTAAGTCTCGGAACTGCGACATCCCACGGTCCTCTTATCTCACTGCGGATAGACATGTTAACAGGAAAGGAAAAAAAAATTGACTATGTGACGTGCTTTTTGTATTTCTGTGCCCAGACTAGGACTCCCGGAGCAACGAACGTCACCGTGATCGAAATGCTTGCATAAATGTAAGCGACCGAGACGGATAAAGGCACCGTTAGAGCAAATGATAGCACACAGAGGATCAGTGTGAAGAGGATCTGTGCGACTTGCGGTGTGACCTATAATCAAAGTTTACACGATAATGTAACCAGGCAAAATTGCCGACCCTACCTGAAGCCGGTGACGCAGGATCGGGAAAAGAGCGAACAATTGCACAGCAAACAAGACAAGAGCAAAGACGGCCAAATCGTCAGGCAGTCGCGAGGCCAAGACAACCGATGACGAGATCGCGGCATTCATGGATAGTACAGATGTCAGTCTACACGGGAGATGAGAATTGACAACAGGGTCAACGTGGCACTAACCCACCTTTCCTGTGGAACTGGTTTCATGGAGCTATAATCGGCGAGCAACGCATTAAGAAGGAATAGGCATGCTGAAAGCGCCCAAATGGAGTCCGAGGACGTTGCTGCAGTCAAAGTTCGCAAAACAGGTGACAATCCCATCAAAGCGAGGAAAACAAGAAGGGACGATTTGATCGTATTCGAGCCTGGTTGATGCAACCAATCAATGAAGGGTGTAGGGATGAAGTGCAGGACGTACGAGTAAAGGCACCACGAACAGGATTAGAACAGCTGAGGATCTCATACAGAGCATAACCTCCAAAGAAACTGACTATCGAGACCCACAGCAGGACACGGGCATCAAGCCAGCGTTCCTTGAGCCTCACAAAAACTGCGAGGAATGTGAAGATTGTCGCTAAGTGCTGCGTGATCGCACAGCATAGCAGTACTAGTGGCCAATAAGTGTACGGCTTGAAGTTAGCTTTAAAGAATATTAAGCACCACGTTTTAAAGATAAATTATGCTTACTAACGGTTCCGCCTCAAGGAGGAGAGGAAAGAGTGAGGATGAATGTAATTATCAGGAAAAGGCTGCCTTTCCCACAACACTTTGTTCCATCCTTCGACATTCATGCGTTCGGTGATCGTAGTAGAAGCAGTTCTAAGGGCTACCACTATGTATGATCACGGGCACGTGGTATTGAACTTGCAATGAACCGAACCGGGGGATTCACACAACTATATCATATCCTCGAGCAATCATCATTTACCCATTTGTATCTCAGGGAGTACATGGACCAAGACGAGACAAGACGGCGTCACTTTCCTCGATCATGGGAACGGAAGAGATTTTGTTTATGGCATGCTCTACATATAAAGAACATGAAAACAACGTGTCCGAACATCCACAGGCGGCCCGCTGAGTTTGACGACGTGTAAGATAATAGTGGGACATGATATACAAGAAGAAACATGCTCATGAGGCCTTGAAGGATCATTTCATGATTGAGCGGGTCCGAGGTAAATTGAAAATTATGGGAAGGATCGGCGATCATGTATTAAACAGCACGAGAAAACCTGAAGGTCAGAATGAGAAGTCCGGAGCGATGGATGACCCACATGTTGTACTGACGGTGAGGCGGTACACACGCACAAAGTATTATTCAATCCCACTAGAAGTAGCGACAGTGAGGAACGGCAAACAATCGGTCATAGAGCTCGACATTACCACTAGGCGTTCTTCATCTCTTGGCGTAGGTGCTAATTTCACCGCTTTCGCAGTCTCGACCTGCTCGGCAAGTCGTCCCCGATTCGGATTCGAGGCATTAGTACCTCGTGCATGTGCCTATGCTGCCTGGTGAATCCTGTAAATGGATGCTAATCCAGACTCGGCTTACTGTTTTCAACCTTCTCTCAGCAGCCTCTGCAGCTGCGGCGCGAGGATCAGAATGCGGTGTTACAGTGGTGTCGTCATTCGACTGGGCGGCAGTGCTTCCCAACACATGATGGCTCCCGGAATGCGCACGGGCCTTGGAACACAATGAGCCCATGAAGCGTCAGTAGGTGGCACGAACTATAACGCTACACAAGTTCGTTATCTTCAAGTGCCAAAGAGACTGAGAACGGGTGTTAAGAAGTTGTGGTCTGAATTCAAGAAGCGCAGCCTAGCGTGGCGCCTGAACGTGCTCTATAAGGGAAACATGTGGAGGCAAGGTATCATCACGAATCTACTGCAAATCTACTGTACATGACGTCGATATCAACGAACTATGTGGGAAGCGTATTCGATATCTCTCTGTAATTTCCCCGACTGCCATCGCCAGTGGGACGAATAGAAAGGTTACGGTCTTCAGAATACCTACGTGGTAACCATTCCTGCAATTGTGAATGAGTATCACTCAAATCGAAAAGGAGCTGTATGAACCTCCCACCAGCGCCTGCTGGCAGACCACGCCGTACTAGAATCCAAACCTGCCTTGAGCATGCGGTTTTTGATGCTGACGCCAAGTAACAGTCCAAGTATAGTCAACAAAAAGAGGGTGACCACAAGCTGGTCCCTAGGAGAATCTCGTTCTGGTAGGGACATATTAACGTTGGCAGACACAAGGAAATTGAAGACGCACGGAAACATCGCGCTTCGACATCTCCCTCTAGACCGGTCGCAGTGTCTGGATCTGTGTCGCCAAGAGATGCACCGGCGCAAATAGGTAGGTTCTGATTCAAGCACCACTGCTTAGTGCACGATAGACAAGGTTTGGAGGGGTTGTCGGGCGTATTCAGGGATAGAATCGTATAGTTTGCAGAGAAGCAGATGCCTAAATTGTGATTAGTTCCTGCAGCATGATGATCAAGTTCAAGGGACACACATTTGCAGAAGTTTGTCACCTCCCACTTATTCATGGCAGCTTCGACTGGCGCCTGCCAAGATTGTTAATTGAAGGGTTGGATAAAGATCAACTCAACGTACGATGCTGAATACGAGCGTAATAAAGAGAAATCTAATAAGCCGTGTGGGATCCATGACGAGCGCTGTAGCCAGGAGCCAGCCGGTGGATGTGAATTATGTGAGAAACACGCTCAAACGGTCAAACGCGCCTGCTTTCACCTACAAGCACATTTGATCGTCAAACTGAATCTCCAGCCTTTCTTAAACAAAACTTTTTCTGTTCATTATCACTAGTTGCAGGGATGTCGGCAGAATTTGAGGATGTCCTCACCAATCAACCTGTCGTGATAGACAATGTAATGTTCATCTTACCGACTACGACGCGTGTGGGCTCAGCTTGGTTTTAACAGGGCTCAGGAACTATCAAAGCAGGTTTTGCGGGTCAGGATCATCCGAAGTGCTTTTTTCCGTCATTGTACGTTTTTGCAGCACGATGCTGGTTAACGTGCATCTCTAATCACTTGAACTTCTAGCGTCGGGAGACCAAAACATGTGCGCGTCATGGCCGGTGCTCTTGAAGGTGACGTCTTCATCGGTCGTCGCGCACAAGAGTTCCGTGGTCTTCTCAAGATCAAATACCCTATGGAACATGGCATTGTAACTGATTGGGATGACATGGAACGGATATGGAGTTGGATATATGCCGAAGAGCTTGGGACCCTCAGTGAAGAGGTATGTCCCTTTATCTAATATAGATGCCAGGACGTTTCGATCAGGATACCTCAAAGCATCCAGTTCTCTTGACCGAAGCCCCGCTCAATCCAAGGAGTAATCGTGATGTAGCCGCTCAGATATTCTTCGACACATTCAATGTTCCAGCTCTCTTCCTATCCGTGCAGGCCGTTCTTTCGCTGTGAGCTATATACTTGTCATATTTATTTTAGTCCCTTCGAACTATCCATAGATATTCTTCAGGGCGGACAACTGGGATAGTACTCGACTCTGGGGATGGTGTTACACACGCTGTCCCAGTGTTTGAGGGTTTCTCCATGCCTCATGCGATTCGAAGAGTGGATGTCGCCGGAAGGTATGACGTCCGCCCTCCCGTCGAATAGAACCCTTACATGTCGCACTACACAGAGATGTTACAGATCATTTACAGCTGCTGCTAAGAAAATCTGGCCATCATCTGCACACGACTGCGGAAAGAGAAGTTGTTCGGATAATAAAGGAAAAATGCTGTTATATTGCGCTAAATCCTTCCAAAGAGGAGAAGGATACAGTGGGTCGGACTGAAGAGTTTCGCCTCCCAGATGGAAACGTAGTTCAGGTGAGTTCCCAGCCTTTAGTCTGCAAACGCCACTCACATCTTTCCTGCAGTTGGGACCTGAGCGGTTCCGCGCACCCGAAATTTTGTTTAATCCAGAACTTATTGGACAGGAATACGCCGGTGTTCATCAGGTTGTTGTAGATTCCATCAATCGAGTTGATTTGGATCTGCGGAAGAGTCTCTTTTCGAATATTGTGCTCAGTGGAGGCAGCACGTTGTGCAAAGGTCCGTAAGCTTTAGTAGGCAAGTCACGCGCATTGAGAGCATCTTCTTCAAGGTTTTGGCGACCGTCTTCTCAACGAAATCAAGAAGTTGGCTTTGAAAGATGTCAAGATCAAGATTTACGCCCCTCCAGAGCGTAAATACTCGACGTGGATAGGTGGTTCTATTCTTGCAGGTCTTGGGACTTTCAAGAAGGTTGGTCTCAACCTGTTTTATGTGGGTGGTTCTGAAACATATCTACAGATGTGGGTATCGGCTGAAGAGTATCAAGAAGATCCGGATATTATCCACAAGAAGCTCGGCTTCTAAAGCTGCAGTTTTACTGTGTTTTACCCCTTCCTTGTAGAACTCTATGCTCAATTATATTACCACAGCATCGATACCCATCACAATCATCTGGTCTTGTAATACTCTTAGAAATGCGCTAATTCCAATGAAAATGCTCGTGAGCCGCATGTGCATATGATTCATGAATGTGGTTGTGAGTGTGACATACGCCATAGGTACAGCTCGCTCGACTGGTTCTCGATAATAAGGGGAGCACTCGAGCAAGAAAGTATGAACTAATAAGAGAGGGTAGTGTTTACTTGCCCTTCTTAGCAGGCTCAGCAGCCTTAGTCTTCTTAGTACCACGGAACTGCAGACGAAATGCGTCAGTGCATCATATGCCAATGATTGAAGGAAATGTCGGACCTTCTTCGCGCGGTTCTTTCTCTCGTGTCGCAATTTACGTGAAGGCTTGTCAACCTTGGTCTCGAGGCCAGACTAGTTCAATAGAATGAGACAGTAGTCATGTGATAGGTAGAACATAAGCTTACCTGGACTAGTCTGTGCTTAGGCTCGAACCTCTTCTGTGATGCCTCATCATCGTAAATCAGCGCAAATCCAGTGCTACGTCCACCACCGAACTGTGTTCGAAAACCGAAGCAGACTACGCGTGATTTTTCCGTCTTGTACATGGTAGCCAACTTCTCTGCGAGCTCAGTTTTTGGTACGTTCGGCCGTGATGGGTGGAGAACGTCGAGAACGAACTGACGGCGCGCCAAAAGGCGGTTGGTGATGAATTTACGGGCACGGAGGGTGACAGGTGCTGTGTTGTCGGCCTAAAGTCATAGATCATAAGCTTAGTACATCCAACCTGCATTAGTGCCATCCATTGCCTCCCAACCGCAGATCTGGTTCGGTTTCGACGGATCGACATGGTACAGCAACCTGCAGCATTTGACGGGAACTCTCACCATAATTTTTGTCGTCCTTGACGTTTTGCGACCTTTTCTTCCCGGGGTTGACGAGATGGTGTGTGTGGGTGTAAGGAGATCGAAGTCCCGTCGGCAGAGTCCGGACACAGCCACCTATAATTGCCTAAAAGGGGTTGGTTAGCTCCTTAGGTGCCCTCGAGTGTCGGTCTTATGATATCATAGAGCCATGTCTTCCAGCTTTGCTTCTTCCTTCGCGCCCTATGTAAGTATTCTCCATATGCCTTCGCGAATAAATTGCGCCCATGCGTGCAGACCCCTCCACCAGATGACTCTTCCTACCGATCAGCGCCATCTTCAAGCTCAAAAGCACGGCTATGGTTTCCTGTTCATTCATCCTCACGAGGAACAGAGATATCTTATCAATCTGGCGGCCTCCCTACATTTAACAGTTTAATAAGCGGACAGGAGGATATCCGGGAAGATGTTCTACAGAATCAGTGGGAAACGAGTTATGGGATGCGTGTGGATGTTCTATCAGCATTTGCATATATATTGGGTCCAATCTCAGGTAAGCTATAGAAGTATGAGCGGTTATTCCACCGTGTCATAGTTTACTTCAGCTTTGATATTACTTGTGCTGGAAACTCATAATGATTATGTTCGGTTTCACGGTGACCTTCTCCCCTTCCTTATTGACTCATTACTGAGCTCATCATTAACAGCCTACCAATCCGCCCTGCTAATGACACCTCTGCTATTTGTGCGCGTATCTGCATCACTACTTGGTTTTCCTCCATGGATGCGATCATTCCTCACTATCACATTCGCACTTTTCGCATTTTTCATGACGTGAGTGATCCATAAAGTTGACATGAGTTTCGAGTTCACACATTTCAGCGTACGAGCGTACCTCGGAGCTTCGCGCGGAGGTCTTGCACGTTATCATCTCCCAAGAATTGGTCCGCTCGCTGAGAGATGGGTGTTTGAAGAATGAGCTACCCTCCACGACATTACCCATTAATATTATCAATGTGCATCGGACTTGCGCCTTAGCTATATGTGTAGCAGCGAATACGTGAATAATTATTACAAGCGATCCCCTTCAGGCGGTAGTACGCAGTGGGTGCAAGCTACTTTATGTATACTTACCATGTTCACGCAATCAAAGCTGGTTGATTCCGAGTGGACTTGATCACTCCTAGGCCTCAGCACCGACTCATATCTTGTAGTCAGAATCATAAAGCATTATACGGATTCAAGTCATCCTTGGATACTCTGATCAAGGTCCACTGTAATGGACTGCATCATTTTTTTCAAGGAGGTAGTCGAGCGAACAGCATAGATAGTTTAAAAAGCATGAGGAAGTCCGTGATAATACAGTGGCAAGGTAAGTACAAAACAAATTCGTACGCGCGCTCTAATAGAAGCGCCAGCGCGTGGGTTCTATAGATATATAGTCTGTGGTTATGGAAGAAATCGAGTCTAACCCGATATTATATGCAAAGACCTACAACCTGGACACCAGATGCGCACGTCGCCGTAATAGCCTTGCCGAGAACAGCCTGAAGGAGGGGTTGGATCGCGTTGACAATAGCATCGGTCAGATTCTCGACGATGTCCAGTAGGTCGTCCAGAGTACATTTGAGACTGTACACAACTACAAAGATGATTCATTGCCGTTACGGACGCAAGAAACAACTGGGACTTACTGGGACCCAAGATCGGACCGACAATAGGCAATGAGACAACAAGGTTGTAAGTGACCGTGAGGATGTCCTTGTTGGCGTTGATGATGCTCTCCAACAAAGTCTCTAGGTTGTTGGTAGAATCCAGGTTTGCGACGCCGTTGCCACCGCCAAGCTCTGCTAGAACAGAGGTGAAGCCCAAAAAGTTCGTGTGGAATCCAGAGAGCTCTGTTGACGCCTGCTGTTGGAATGCGGGGTCGGACGCGGATGCAGATGTTGCATTCGAGGCCAGGTTGTCTATGCGAGAACGATAAGTTAAGGTCACAGAAAACCTTCACCGACGTACGATAGTTTGCGGCGTGCTGCAAGGCCTGACGGTGATATCTTCGTAAACGAGCAAGCTTGCCGCTCGACGCGTTGGAGCTTCCGTGAGCACTAGCAGACGGTTCACGCGACACGTGTGAAACACTCCTGGCGGCTTTACGTTCCGTGTGACCCGCCGTTATCCGCGACGGCGCCTTCGGAGGCTTAGCTGATACGGCTGTGGTATGAGAAGCTAGATGGTTAGGTGTAGACGACCTATCCGTTCTGGCGGCGACGTTCGCAAACCCGCCAAAGGCCCTTGGTAAAGACGGGATTGGGATTGGTTTGGCCAGGGCATTCTGCACCGCGAAGGGCGTGCTAAGCATCAACGTCATGGCGGCGGCGGGCACGAAGACAAGGAGAGAGCGCATGACCGGCATATTGAAGGAGTGGGATTAAAAGGAGCGTGAAGAAGGGTTGTAGATATTAAGACAAGCGACTCGCGCTGAAGTTATAAGAGATATAGACTAGAGGAACGGTGTAGCCAACAAGTTCCCAGACTTGCGATAGTTGTGGTAGAAGGCAAAAGTGCGACTCATCCAGTGAGATGCATTCTTATACCTAGTAATATTTAGCTCGCCAAACCTTATTAATCAGGCATCTTTCTGATTGGCTCCCCCCACTTCGCGCCCATGTCACGTGATGAAAAGCAATTCACCACGAGATGGCATGCAAGGTTAGTTTGAACCTGTTGCTCCTTTCCATGAGCTGAAAAGAGATCTAGGAGCGGGTCACGACCTGCGAGGAATTTTCCAACGTCTAATGGTGATTGAAACACAGTACCACTTAAAGAATCGTGAGCAAAACACACAATTGTACACATTAATGTTTTCTTACCGGAGCGCTCCCAATCATGCGGTACCATATGCATTACGATTTCTATATAGTTTAAGGAAGACTCGGCGTGCTTTATTGCGGCACACCGATCATAGAAGCCAATCAAAGAAAGAGTCTTCGCCAATGTAATCAGATGCGCTGCGCGTTGGTAAGGGGGGCATAATAGGCAGCGTTTTGTCTGAAATTCATGATTCATTGAGCACAAAAGAAGGTACGGTACTATTTAATTTCTTGGAATGTTCGTGAGTGCAAGAAAAAGACTCAAAGGGTATGTGCAGACTGCAAAGACCTTCGCCTAATTAACCTGTGCTACATAGGTCAACGACACGGATGACTTTTTCGTAGTTGCAAAACTTGCCTAACATATCCGCTGACGCTTTTTGAAGGGCCCGTGCGGCGAAGTAACGCACGTCTGCATCGGAATCTGTTTTCTGTTGCTCTAATACCGGAACAATGCTTTGGCGAACAAATTCGCGACCCTCCGTAGTATTTCCATAGGTAGTGGCAAGAATTTCTAGAGATTTGGCAACGTTGAAGCGGATGTTCGGGATGGGGTCTTCAGCAAGCTGCAGGAGCGGTCCGATAATCTCAGCTTGAACGATTGCAAGATTCAGGGAAGGTGCAATAGTCTACAATTTGAAGATCGGTTCAAATCGCTGCGGCCTGGTAAAGGTGAGCACGTACTGTGATTGCTTGCACGGTGGTCATCCTGTAGAGATAATTTGGATGTTGTCCCATACCCATGACCTTGGGGACAATCTGAACCTTCGCCCACTCGACGCCGAAGACTTCCGTCAGTTTCTTGAGGTTGATGGTGGCAGATTCGCGTATACTGAAGACCGTGTCACCCAACCAGGACATGCACAGGTTCCCGAGCTGTTCGTCGAAGAAAGGTTTTCCGAGTTGTGTTGCGAGAAGGGGGATATATTCTATGATAGCCTGTCTGACGCGCCATGACTTATCCTCTGCAAGCTCAATGATAGCGGGGAGAAGACTATCAGACAGGAGTTCGATATCAATGACTGACGATGGGAAATTCAGAGTGTCATTCGCACACAAACAAACAGGGAGCTTACCGCCATTTACAGTCTCGAGCTTACTGATGACGTTGAGTCGAACTTCGGGAAATTCGTCCTTTAATAGATGAAGGAACAAGGGTAAGAGATGTTCAACAGTAGCTTCTCTGCCCAAGAGCGGTGCAAGGCCACTGATATGGTTTGCAAGAGCGGCTCGCACGTGCTGAGACGCGTCGTGCGAGAGGTCACGCACACAAGGCACGATGCGTGCAAGGATGACTTCCTTCTCGAGCAATTTCGAAAACCCTGAAAACCAAGGGCGGAATCAAGTAGCATTCTATGGTGGTATTGATCATCATACCTGGGATCTGGCCTGCAGCCGCTGTGCGGACTTCTGCCTCGTTATCTTTCAAAAGCTGCACATATTGTCCTATTAACTCCTCCCTAACCAACTCGGTGCCGACGGCTTCGGCGAGCTAAGCGCCGATATGAATTTTTGTCACCCAAATAAATGTAAAATCCGGCATCAAGGACGTACCTCATTGAAATGTGTTGCAGCCATATATCGCACTCGCCAGCTCTTATCAGCAATACTGTGTCTGATTTGCTTCAACAGTTGCTCCTTCACCTCAGGTGGCGTAAGTTGCTTCGCGATAACAATAAGGTCTTCTACTGTGAGTAAGCGTACAGAATCCTGATCATCGGATTGGAGTCTGCGGTAGATAGGTAGCCCATCCGACAAGACATGTTGCTTTGACAGGTTTTTGACAAATGGCTGCCAAAAAATTAAATTTCAATCATGAAGACTGAATATATTACGCACCCCAAGCCACTTTGCCGCAGCACGTCTGACCATAGGTGTATCATCTGCACCCAGAGCAGCGAAGCCCTTCCGGAGATCCTCCTGGATTGACCACGATACTTTGTTGTAAACTGGAGGATACAAGGCAGCAGAAGAGGTGCGCGATGTAAACCATTCTCCCTGTGAGAGCCGTTTGAGGAGTGGAATGTAAAACTCTTCAATTTGCGGAGTAGATAGAACTTCAGCTATTTTGGCGATAGATTCTGCAGCCTGGTGGCAAAAGCATAGTTATCAGCCAATTAATCCAGTAGCATATCCTAAGGACGCGCACCTTGTCCCGTACCAGGGTCTCCTCTACTGCGGATAAATTCTCCAGCGGGCCTAGCAGAACATGAGCGAATTGCTTTCCACCAATGTACTCCTCAAAATTTCTTCCAAGCTCTTTGGCCAAAGCCAGTAGTACCTCATCCTCATCATCGACAGAATCCTGCAAGAATGGAACAAGCTCGTCACGGGCGCGATCTGGCCCTAAAGCAAGTGCAATCGTGGGTATGCTGTGAATAGCGTTGAGGCGTAGTTGAACGTCTTCTGAGCGCAGCTCGTCCATTAGAACGGCAATAGGTGCGATCTGCAACAATAACGTATTACTTTCATGCCATTAACCATGGAATTTTGATGATAAGACTCACGTCCTCCATGGTGTATCCGGGTTCCATCACAGTGGCGCTGTATCAAGAGACGTTCAGTCCCAGTTGAGAAATCACGCGAGGGTTTCTTACTGTTTAAGAAGTCAGATACTAGCCTGCTATACCTTTACAAGGGTTGCAAGGCTGAAGATGGTTGTGTTGGAAAGTGTGATGTCTAGCGATTAAACGTTGAGGGCAAGTGATCTGTGCTTGATTAAGCTTGATCAAGCCGAAAGATGTCTTTGTTTAGCCTGAGGGTGCATTTTGACGACTCAATCACGAAGTTAATAGTATCCGTTCAATTTTGCAACTATAACTACAGAGTGCAGAATTCGAATATGAGAAACATAAGGATCACGCTCACTCCATACTGCCAGCTGCACAGACTGTCGCTGAAGCAAGTATAATGCTAACTAGAGTTGGTTATCGTGAGACACTTGACGGAATCGGAATCGGAAGTTGTCAAAGTCTTGTGACGGAATAAAGCTGGTCACTGGTTAGTAATTCATCGAGGCCTCAACAAGCCAAGTCAGTCGCGAGGAATGACAGATAAATCAATCAGTCGTCCGAGAATAATGATTACAGATCCTGAGCTTCACAAAGTTCAAATGCGATGGATGGCGTCACTGATATAAACGGTGTGTTGTACATATAAAGGGTAAAGCAAGCAACCTCCGACCAAAAGATATTTGACCACTGCGGAAACCTCTTCGCGAAGAAGAGAAATGGAAAAAAAAATATGCGACAATCATCAACAACTTGCCCAATGGGCTCAGTTGAAGACGACAGATCCTGGCGCAAGCCATGAGATCAACCTCGCGATGACGGAGGGGAACCGTCATCCAGGTTGCAAGCCCCTATGAAATCTCATCGCTAGGCATCAACAAAGTGTCAGACAATCATACATATATAAAATAACAACTCACAACCCAGCAAGACATGAACCAGCACCTGTAAGGGCTCCATATAAAATCTCAGCCAGTGATATAGTACCCCCGACGGAAGGCATCCAGCAAGTTCCGCGACCAGTACTAATCTCGGTAGAATATTCCCAACGGACCTCCACTTCGCTGTGTACCTGCACAAAGATCCACACACACCTGAGACAACTCAGAATATGGTCAGATCCGGCTCGAAGCTAGCCTCATCGGATCGACAATACGTAACAGAACAAATTTGTGAGACCATATATCCATGTCCTTGATTGCAAACCCAACGAGGCTGAGTCACACCGCACAAAGCACGGAAGCACCGATAAACCTTGATAGATCGTCCTCGTATGCTTTGACCATGACTTGCCCCGCGAGCGACGCTTCACGTGACTTTTGCAATATGGCACCAAAGTTGTAGTATAAATGTTCCCTGTCCATGCGGGTTAGGCAGTGCCTATGGTATGGATGCGTGATGCGTTTTTCTGTGCAGATGTGCATAGAGTATAATATGGCGCAATATGCATACATCGCACTTTTGCGCATGGTCGAGGAGGCTGCATGCGAACGCGCGAATGCACTGATAAATAACGTCCGAGGTGTCAAAGCGAAGAGCCCTCGTGTGCAACGCGTCTTGACCGGCTTGACTTCCTTTGATATCACGTGTGTCGTGATATAGCGGCAACTCGTTGTATTTTTTGACGGGCAGGTGATGCCATAAAAGTATGGTAAATGTTCAGAAACAGCATCGATAGCAAGTGAAGTATTGAAAAATATCGCCTGAAGACGCTGAACAAGCGAGAAGTCAGCAGCAATTCTGGACAGCTTTGGCCTGCGGCGAATGGAACGGCATATGCATCTGCAGTGCCTATTTGAATCACTGCCGCGCTGCAAAAGGATCACAGAGGAAGCCGATAAAAGGGCTTCTTTGCCGCTCCCTCGTACTTTCGACTCGAGGCCGATGTCAAACACAATCCCGTGCAGGAGCCAGGAAGTGAGAGAAATGTCAGCAATGAGAGAGGCATGTATGTCACATGAGTGGCAAATTCAAAGGTGAGAACAAGGTGGAAGACCAATAAGTCCACGCATGACGATTCCACCTAAGGGCAGGCTTTTACTCAGTCCGGGGGATCGGGCCGCTAGCCTCCTTCCCAGGGGTATTTCTCATAGTTGCCAACTCAGTACCTCAAGCTTACCATCTACTTCGAAGATGCCAGTCAAACAGATTTCTGGGCGAGTAACCTTGACTCATGCAAAGGTCCGCGATAGACTAGACCAAAAGCAGACAGCTGGCACTGATCACTGATTATCTTGTCTCCTCGTACAGGGTTCCTCTGTGGAACTACTTCTGTACGGTGCGACAGTTATTTCATGGAAGGCTGGAACTATCACCGAACCTCAGCCAATTGAGCGGCTATTCGTCTCATCCAAAGCCGCTGTCGATGGCTCGAAGCCCGTGCGGGGAGGCATACCGGTTATATTTCCTTGCTTTGGACCTCCCAGCCACCCAGAACACATGAAACTTGCCCAGCATGGCTTTGCTAGAAATGAGGTGTGGAAATTCGATAGCATTGTGACGGACAATGACGAAGGCGTATCGGTGAGACTCAGTAAGTATCGCCCTACTGAATTTGTGTCGTTTGATATATCTTCTCCCAGCGCTTGAGCCAACCGCGGGTATCGCGGCAAAATACGATAGACCATTCCATCTGGCTTATGTTGTTACCCTGGTTGAGCATCAGATTACTACTGATCTGCACGTCACGAATACGTCGACCTCCACGGCTTACCCACCAGACAACCTCGAATTCCAGGCTTTGTTCCACAACTATATCAGGGCCCCTGCAAACGACGTCCTTGTTTTTCCATTTCAAAACAAAAGTTATTTTGATAAAACAGAGGCATCTGAAGAAGCCAGAAACAAATCGAAAATTGAAACTAGAGCAGGAGTTGACGTTCGTCAGTTTACTGACTCTGTTTACGAAGATGCAGGGGGGAAATATGAAGTTACCTGGCCAGGAGGTGGCGTAGAGATCGCCGTTCGGGAGCTAAAGGACGTTGTCGTCTGGAACCCTCAGCAGGCTGCAGGTATGAAAATGGGAGACATGGAAGATGGGGGATGGTGCGCATTTACATTGGCTCGTGCACTTGGATGCTAACATTCCGTAGGGAAAGGTTCATTTGTGTTGAGCCAGGTTATGTGAGGGGATTTGCGAAGATAGAGCCAGGCAAGACGTGGATTGGACAGCAAGTTATATCTGTCATTCACCACGAAAGAAGGATCAATCAGTTGTGATTAGTCCTTTTGAATCCCGCACTTACTCAATACCGTTAGACCAGCGAAAGAAAGATCACTAGTAGAGTTTTTAGTAGCAAGCTCTGGCAAGCTTGTGTCACGTGTGGCTCTGATGAACGTGGAACATGTGACTACTTGACTTCGACATATCCAATTCTTATTCGAGTTTCCCGGCGGCCCAATAGGGCCCCCACTAATACTTGCATTCAGTGCATGCGCTGAGTGACACCTCTTTCACGCCGTTCATACTGTATAACATTTAGGTTCATGGAGCAGGAGGCCACACTTCGAGTACTCATCAACCACATTGACTATACTGTGGCCCCCCCTGGTGCTCTGGACAATACATTTCTCCCTCAAGTGCCTGTGATCCGTATTTATGGCGCGTCGTCCACAGGAACGAAAGCATGTGTACATGTGCATCAAGTGTACCCTTATTTTTTTGTCGAGTATGAGGGCAAATTGAATCCCGAAAATGGTATGTGGATTCAGTTTCAGGATGTTTACTACGTGCTGACTCCAGTCAGTGAACCAGTACATCGCAAAGTTATCTCGTTCTTTGAACCATGCTATTGCCATCTCGATGAAACGCAATCCACATTCGCACAAATCACAGTTTGTCCGGGGTGTACTTCTCGTAAAAGGAGTTCACTTCTATGGATTTCACTCGTCATATACACCGTTCTTGAAGATTCTTATCGCAGACCCCACATTTGTCAATCGTGCTGTTACTATACTGCAGTCTGGAACTGTTATGCGAACACGCTTTCGCGTTTACGAAAGCCACTTGAGCTACATCCTACAGTTCATGTGCGATTTTGGGCTATATGGATGTGGCTGGATCAATCTTGCGGAAGTCTGGCAGCGAGGACATGAACAAAATGATAATGAAACAACGGAGCCATCAATATTCAAGGTATCGCCATACTTTCGTCAATCCCGCATGCCGCTTGAAGTTGATGTCGCTGCTCATCAAATTCTAAACCGCCGTCTCCTGTCCGCACGCAACATCCACCACAAATTGGCAATACCCTCTCCGCCTTTACCTTCTGAACCATTTGTCCTGAGTGTCCGTGAACTTTGGGACGATGAAAGACGTCGAAGGCTTGCCAAGGGCCTTTCTCCAACCCCTGCGCTTCCTATCGATTCAAGCAAGATGTCGAGACGACATGGGGGCGAGTGGGTTGCGGAAGCGAGGTGGTGGGAAGAAATCAGAAAACGCATTGAAAAAGAAAGAGACCCTGAGTCTACTTTCACAAACAGCGTGGAACTTTGGGAGAAATGGGTGATGACTACTTTTGAAAGCGTGGAAGCCCTTTGGGAGGCTGAGTGGAGAACTTGGAAGCCAATCCGTAAAGAGTCTTCTGGTCATAATGGACAGAGCGCTCATACTTCGGATGCCGAGGACAAGGTAAATCCTTTTGCACACGCGACACAGGACGGGTCTTCGATAAATCAAAAAGGGCCACCGCAAAGTATGGATGTCGATGTCGACGAGATGTTGCTTTCCACACAGGAAATGAGTCAAATGATGGACCGCGAAGACCAAGAGTGGGCGGACTTGCAGGCAGGGGACAACATTGCAGAGCCTGATGTTGCTGCTGATGATCAGTTTGCTGAAGAGGGGCCTCCTCCAGACATCGAGATGGGCGTGCCCAGTCCCTCTGGCGAGGACAAAGTTACCACTGATGAGAACGAAAGGTTCAAGTACTAAATGTTCTCCCTAGCTCTTGTACTTATATTTGCCTCAGCAAACTCAACTCTCCTACGCGGGACCTTTCCCGAACAAATTCATTCCGACACTCATGGCACGATTTGGAAATGTTAGCATTCTTCTTCTTCTTTTGAAAGCCATCCTTGAAGTGAGAACAGCTGCAAACGAGCGAGGAGTCTTTCCGCATCTTCAGAGTTTCCAGCAACTCCTACCAAGTGAGCACACTTGTTTTCATGGAAATGTTTCTCATTCGTGTACATTCAGGAGAACGCGGTATACGAGTAACGAGGTTGCCTACGGTGCGACTTCGCCTATACTGTAATTGTTGAAGTTACCATATATTAAACAGTACTGTCACTGAATGGGCGCAAACAGGCGTGTGCTACCGTCGATGGTTCCTACAGAGCTCTCAACACAACGGGAATCATCCCCTGACGCATCTGATCCATCCGAAAATAGTGCCGAATGCGATATCGAAGAAAACCCATTCCTACATTGGGATAAACAGTTGATGGGTGTATCAGGAACATCGAAGAGTTCACAGGGCTCTACAAATCGCTCAACGCCGATAGAAACAAGAGAGGGACAATCAAACGGCTCTGTTGAACGGAATGAAAGTATTTTGCAGCCGACCTTACCAAGAGCTTCGTTTTCAAGACATGTGCCACCTACATCAAGTCCAGCCACGGCATTCGTATTCGCCGTACCACCACCATGCTCCTCGGAACTTCTCAGGACTATGGAGACGTATGGTATCCCTAGAAGGGTTTACCGTAATCCTTATTACTCCAAGCGCGCAGATGCTCCAGAGCACCCAAGAGAATACGCAGGTCTACTATATCACCTTAAAGGCGGGGAGGGCCTAAACACCCTGGACCAGTGGAAGTCTCATGGGAGTCAACTTCATACAGGAAGAAATGCGCGTCGTTGGAAAGGCACGTATTTGTCCTGGGGATGGGAGTATGCAGCCCTACCACCGAGTAAAAATCAAGTGAAAAAGTGGCTGAAAGAAAACCCAGTTCAGTTGACCACGAGGGCGAAGACATACTCTCAGGCAAGTTGAGTTTACGATGTCTCAGCAATATTTCATGAATGGGTGTATAGATCGAAGGCAGCACCCAAATGAATTACTATGGCGTGAAGTCAACGCCGCATGTTCGATCTGACTCCAACACGAGAACAGCGCAGCACATGTCTTTATTTTCACTGGAAATATTTGGTGAGCCCCGAAATGACCATCTGCAATGCGCTCACTTTCGTTGCTAGCTCCTTCACGCGGCAATCAAGTACCTGACGCAAATGTTGACGGGATTGTTGCAATCTTCTTTGCTCTCGGAGATGATGATATCCATTCGGTGTTTCACGAACGAGGCATCTTGGCGGTTAAGAATGCGCAATTGGATCACCGTCGAATACGCGATTTACCGTTGGAGATTGTCGCTGACGAACTGGAGTTACTCAATCGGATGGTTGACTTAGTAGTCGAGTTTGACCCGGATATTATCGTCGGCTGGGATGTTCAATCAGCATCTTGGGGCTATCTCAATGCCCGAGGAAATCACTATGGTTCGTGCAAGGTCTTTTCCAGTTTTCGGTAGTTAATACATGTGAAGGTTTTGACATTGGCGAGCTTATATCTCGAGCCCCTAGCAAGAATACTGCTGCAGGAAACAATCAATGGAGCCAGAGGACAACCACTACGTTCAAGGTCACTGGTCGACATGTATTCAACGTTTGGAGAATCATGCGAGTCGAGCAGACACTTCCCATGTATTCTTTCGAAAATGTGGCCTTCCAGTTACTACGTAGAAGGTATGTCAACCAATCCATTATCACCGTTTCTCCACTCATCTGCCCAGGATCCCTCGTTATACCCCCGAGGTCCTAACAACTTGGTACAATAGTGCAAATCCCGCGCACACCTCTCGTGTTCTTTGCTACTTCCTTGAACGCACGATCATGACGCTGGAAATCCTACGAGAAGCTGAAACAACCACAAAAAACGCGTGAGTCTTCAATTTGATCTAATTCAAGTCCTCATACACGGCTCCGATAGGGAGTTTGCGCGTGTCTTTGGAGTCGACTTTTACTCCGTAATCAGTCGAGGCTCACAGTTTAAAGTGGAGTCGTTCATGTTCCGCATTGCAAAGCCGGAGAACTTTGTTCTCCTGTCTCCTAGCAAACAGGATGTGAGCTCGAACTATGCCATTCTCTGGAATCAGTTGACGCTGTCTCTCAGGTTGGAAAACAAAATGCTGCAGAATGCATGCCTCTCATTATGGAACCCCTCTCCGCCTTTTACAATGGACCCCTCGTCGTGCTCGACTTCCAATCGCTTTATCCGTCAATTATGATTGCTTACAATTATTGCTACTCAACCTGCCTCGGGAGAATAGTCGACTTCCAGGGTCGTAATAAATTTGGTGTCGTAGATCTCCAAAGACCACATGGGCTCTTGGAAAACTTGCAAGACCACATAACAGGTTAGTTATATCTTTTGTGGCGTTTGTGTTTGTTTTAAATTCCCGACTATAGTTGCGCCGAATGGCATTATGTACGTGAAGCCCGAAGTGAGGAAAGGTTTACTCGCGCGCATGCTCACGGAGCTATTGGACACCCGAGTAATGGTCAAACAGGCGATGAAGAGTTCAAAAACTGACAAGGTAACGTGTATGCTGTCAATTTTGACTTCAATAACCATGGTCACAAAGGCGCTCAGTCGAGTTCTGGACGCGCGCCAGCTCAGTCTGAAGTACATTGCTAATGTTACTTATGGATATACAAGCGCAACATACTCTGGCCGCATGCCTGCTGTTGAAATTGCGGACAGTATTGTACAAAGCGGCAGAGAAATTTTGGAACAGGTCAGTATCTTAGCTATGTAGTTTCGTATGAGTCTAACGGTGGAGTCAGGCTATAGAAGTCATTGACAGCAATGTTAAATGGGGAGCTAGAGTTGTTTACGGGGACACAGACTCCCTTTTCATATACCTTCAAGGAAAGACAAAGGAGCAGGCTTTCCACATCGGCTATGATATTGCGGATACGGTTACGGCGATGAATCCAGCACCCATCAAATTGAAATTCGAAAAGGTCTATACATTTCAAGATGAACGAGTTGACTACTGATGTGTGGACTAGGTGTATTTGCCATGTCTGTTGATGGCGAAGAAAAGATATGTTGGATTCAAATTTGAGAATCCAGACGAGACTGTACCCGCATTCGACGCGAAGGGAATTGAGACTGTCCGCCGTGACGGGGTACCTGCTCAGTCAAAAATGACAGAAACGTGTTTGAAGTGAGTAGGTTTTAGTCTTCTCGTGACATAATTCTTGCCTCAATTCGCGGCAAGAATTTTATTCCGTACCCAGGATCTTAGTCAAGTAAAGGACTATTGCTACCAGTCATGGACTAAAATTCTTCAAAACCAAGCGTCGATACAAGATTTCATATTTGCAAAGGAAGTCAAAATGGGGACATATTCGTGCGTGAAAGTCTATCGATGCATTATATGGGCTGAAACAAGGTTACATCAGTGAAAAAGCACCACCTCCGCCCGGTGTAGCTGTTGCTGCCCGAAGAATGACGAAGGATGAGAACGACGAAGTTCAATATGGCGACCGAATTCCGTACGTGATCATAAGTGGTGATCCCCAGACGCGGCTTGTGGACAAGGCGGTGTCCCCAGAAGAATTATTGCAAAATGAGTGCGCCTTTCATCTTTGCTCTTGCCATAGATCCGAATTGCTACTATCCACGATCCAGGCACATGCAATTAGACGCTTCGTATTACATATCCCGCGTTCTGATCCCACCACTCGAACGTATCTTCAACTTAGTGGGTGCTGACGTTAGAAGTTGGTTTGACGATATGCCGAAGGCTATCCGAGTCAATCATCCAAATCCTCTTGCAATGTCTCCCAAAAAACAGAGGATCACAGCAAACCGGCTAAAGATAGATGAACATTTTCAGAGTTCTCAATGTCTTGCATGCGGTGGCTTGTCCTCAGACGGTAGGCACTTGTATCTTTTTTTCTCCTTTCAAGGCAAACGAGTTCACGACAGGAGTCTGTGAAAGTTGTCGGAGAACGCCTCGGGAAACAATACCCACCCTCCTTGATCAAATACGAAAAGGAGAAGCCCGGCTCCTGGACGCACAGCGGGTGTGTGCATCGTGTGCGTCGACCGCAAACGCCGAGCCAATCGAGTGCATTAACATTGACTGCCCGTGGTTGTTTGATCGAAAAAAAGCAGAAAGAAGGATAGAGTTTCTTGAGGGGTTACAGGGAATCATGGAAGACTTTGAAAGTTTGGAGGATCACTGTGATGGCATACCGGCCATTCCTTAGTCACGGTGTTGTGCTACGCTGATAGTTATAATGTTCTGATTCATTTAATTGTGTTGATGTGTAACACTGTAAGATAACTGAGGTCTACAGGCTGCAGCAGACCAACTGCAGACCATCGAGGAGTTGCAACTAGTGGACCAATCACAGTACTTGGAGTCTTGGACGCGAATTTGTTGTCATGTGACATACGCGTTGTTGATACATTATTTGGTGCTAGCTAGCCGTACAACCACTACTAGCGAAACAGCAAGCACCATCAACTGCTCATCGCTAGTAAACGCCAGTAAGTCAGTATGGCGCACCCAGCGCCCGGTATCTTAGCATGGACTACTTCTATTCGCACCTCTATGGCGAAGGACCCATGTCGACAACTATTCGAGGACCAAGTCCAAACACACGGCTTCATCTTTTTAGACGATTACCTCGAGAATATCCTGGCTGGTCCAAAGCAAGAGTGCGTGCACTGATCCATCCATCTTTCTACTCTGAGCCTATCTGTAGAGCTATTATCGACCTCGTTAAAACACCTGCTCGAAAGAAGACTGCGCCCAAGCGAGCCAGAGCAGCCACTTCAGCAGCTGCAAAGGCGCAAAACTCCATTCTTTTGTCTCTCTCGGTATTTTATCTCTTTGAAAGGCTGGCATATTGAGATTCATGTCTATTTTGTAGGAGGAGGACATAAGCAAGGAGAACCAGCCACCTGTCAACAGCTTTCATAAAGCTCTTCTTCACGCCAAACAGAACGTGGAGTCCACGCGTTCTCATGCAGATGGCGACTGTGCCGAGCAAGCTCTTTCGCAGCCTAAGCCCGCGGGCACAATTGTGGGCGAGCATGTCGGCCATGATCCGGATCCAGTAGAGGATGATCTGGCCCCAGAGGTAGAGGTCATGATGGTATCACCAGTCGACACCTTACATTCTGTTCTCCTCGACTCACCGAAACATACCCGCGCTCGAGAGGCATGCACTGGCAATCATACTCAACCACTTCCTCCGATTCCAGCAGTCAGCTCTCCGATCACGCATAACAGGGACGCATTGACTGCCCCGCTGCCCACTCTACCTGCGTCCAGTTCCGCTCCTGCGTTAACTACTATGGTAGTACCACTTAATGACTCGCCGTCTCGGAATCTTGCGCACAAGAGCAGCGCACTGCAATTTCCAACACTTCGCGCTCCGTCTCCGCTACGTAAGTCAATGCGTGTCGTAGTAGAACCATCTATGGGCGCCGGGGTTCTTCCGTCAGCTGCTCCAGCAACAGCGCAACCTTCCGCACTAGGCAAGCGTACGTCGTGGCTAATGAAGGCCAGAGAGGTGAAGGCCATGGAAGGTATCATCCATAACAAGACAAGCATCGTCGGCCCTGGTGCCGGCACAATGGGTCCCTCCGGCAACACTGTTGCTCCTTTGAAGCGGAAAAGTGGTGATATGCTTGCTGCTGCACCTTTGGTTTCAGACAAGACCGACGATGAGCGTAGAACGAAGGTGGCCAAGGCCTCCAACTTCAATTCTGCTCCGCAAACTTCAAAGGACTCACTGAACCAGGGGACATTTATGCCGACTCGCACGCCTGCATCCATCCTGGCGCCGACTAGAGATGTGCACCTCCCTGAGGAGCACTGGGAGCCACTGAATGACAAGGAGGAAGAGGTTAGTTTCATTGGGGTGTTCAAACGTACAGTTGAAGGTCTTGGTGCCCGCGCGGGTAAAAGCATGGGGAAGTCCCTTGGTGGTGGTGTGGCAGCCGCTGCACTTGCTGAAGCTCGCGCTGCCGCAGAAGCAAGAGTGGCGGAGAGGAACAAGGTCAATGAAGAACAGGTCACGGTGTCAGAGCACTCTTTCACACCAGGCGCTGAAGAAATTCAAGTGGCAACTGAAGATGTTCACTCAAGAAAATCGGAACGCAAACTCAGTATCTCTGACATTGTCCCTGCTAATGAGAGCCCGGTAGCTCTTCGGTCTTCGTCTGCAGCGGATGAGAGCGTCTCAACAACCCCACCCAACTCTCCACCCCCCACTCGTACTTCTGGGTCCAGCTTCATCCCTCCTCTTGGTCCAGTGTTTAACAAGCAACCTCCTCCAGTGTTCATGCCTCCCATCTCGAAGCAGGTTGCACCCCTCGCCAAAGAATTCTCTTTCAATTTGCCAACATCGACCTTTACGCTTCCTCCGCCAATATCCTTAGGTCTACCTGCAGGGCTAAGATCATCTCCTTCTTCCTCGCGTGACCCTCCGCAGGCAAGCGGTACACAGCAATCTTCTCAAGCAAGCACGTTTTCGGATGCTGTATTTGATCAAGTGGAGGACATACCTGCTTGGATGCCCTCTACACAAGACACTGAATACACGGATAGTTCAGAGTCCAAGATCCATCGGGCTAAATTTGCTGCATCCGAAGATGACGATGATGATAGTTGGCCCCTTGAGGAGAAGTTGGCCGCAAGCGAACAGGGATGGACTCCTTTTAATTTCAATACCAAGGAGGACAGCATGACATGGAGTACACTTCCTACTGAATCTCAGGGACTCACCAGAACCAGAAGCGACCTGACTGATCAATCAGCAAAAAATGCGGTGCAGCAAGATGAAGAGCCCGTAATCCCCAGTACCTTCGCCATGGACATAGATGGTGATGTAGCTCAGGTTCAGGCCAATGAATCCAATGTCGACGAACCAGAGGCCGACCACGAGTCAGTTATGTATACGAGCGATCTGGTCGATATCCTCAAGGCTGGCCAGTCCACTGTTACTCTCATCGAGGCATGTACAATTTCGATCGTTAATGTTCTTAATACTCACCTTAACAACAGAAGTCTGGTAGCATTCCGCGGAGCGAGAGCCAATTATCCATGGCTTCGACGTCTTCTTCGTCACAGCAGTCGCAGGTTGGATTCTTCGGCCAAGCCACCAAACTTGTCAGTAGTATGCTTGGCACGGGTAAAAAGACCAAGCCAGAGGTCAAAAGCCTACAGCTTGCAGCTGCCGCTGCGAAGAAGGTATCTGATTCACCCTTACCTCGAGTGTTTCGCGCGACTGAAAGTATTATATAGCAAGAAGAAGAAGCCAACAAAAAGGCCACTCGTCTTAAGGAGATGGAAGCCAGGCGCCAGGCTGCGCTTGCTCGCAAGGTAGACGAAGAGAAGTTACGCGCTGTTGAGGAGGAGAAGAAGATCAAAGAGGAATCCGAGAAGCGCAAACGTGAGCGCGACGACACCACGGAAAAGCGGCCTCTCAAGACCCCTGTTTTGCTTAAGAAGACGGAGGAAGACATGACGAAGAAGCGGAAGATCACTATCGACGATAAGAAGCCTGAAGTTAAAAAGCCGCCTTCAAAAGACAAGAAAGATACTCTTTCGTCCAAGTTGGCGAAATCCAGTTTGGTCACTCCTGCAGCAAAAGTTGCCTCCGCTTCCAAGAACATCAAGGTCCCCGCGTCTTCCGCGCTTGTGTCTTCTGCGACCTACAATGCCTCACAGAATACAGCTGGGTCATCCACGGTTAAATCCGCGGCTACCGAAGTGAAATCCACCAAAGTTGGTCCTCCCAAGGGAAAAGCTAAGGCTGTAACACAGGAGAACGAAGATAAGCTTCCCTCCGCCATGGTCCAGAATCAGATGGCAGCGCGTGCAATGGCCCAGATACGGGCAGCTAAGCAACCACCTGAAGTTCCCAGCGAAAGTATCGAACTTCCCGATATCAACAGCGAATACTCTGACTCGGAAGATGAAGATCGGCCACGGACGTTTGATCCCCCTGATTGGGCTCAATCGCCAGAGCTCCGACAAGCGTTGCAAATGCAGAGTACAGTTGACCCGGATGACATATTCGGAGCGATCCGGCCGCTGCGAATGGAGGAGTTGTTCAGGACGAGGCAGAGCCGGTTTAGAGCAAGGACGAGTTCAGCGAATTGGACAGGTTCGGACAGACTGACGGTTGAAGAAGAACGAGAGTATGCCCGTCGCATGGGATTTACCAGACATGCGTCCTGACCTGAATTAATATTTGTCACTTATTTTCATGCATGCATACCACATCCTTGGTTTCGTGCAGCATATTTATTTCCCCTTTCTTCAGAGACAAAACAAATGAATGTGATGAAACTTGGCTTGAATTCGACAGTCACGAGACAAGTACAAACGTATGGGCACGGACGAGGCCAGCGATATATCTGGTTAGAATGGAGCTACAAAACTACAGGGGGTATTGCGACAAGACCAAGGATGACACCGGAACTAGTACTGTAAATTCGAGTATGAGTGATGAAGAGAAAGACGTTGAGCGGGCAAAAGGATGATAGCAATTATTGTACTGTGGCAGCAAAGCGTAATGAACGACGAGATTGAAAATGGTTCACATCAAATTCATTGAAACCTGCAGTCAAAGAAAGACAAACAGAAAAAGATGTCTCGAAAGTAAAGGATCGAAGGCAAGGAATGAGTGCTGGAGAAAAGGAGAAGATGAGGAATAAGTGCAGGAGAAAAGGCGAAGGCGTGCCAAAAAGGGGAGTGGGCGTAGCATATACACTATGGCGTTGATGACAGGCAAAATATATGATGCAGGGTGGGGTTATAGCAGAGATATACTGGTGTAATCATCTATAGCCAGCATTAACGGGGGCTAGTGCCGGTGCATGTTTATTACCGTTTAGGAGTGAAAGTAGCTGAGCGCTGTTGGTAACAGGGGTCCGCGAAGTGATTGGCGGTGGAGGAAAAGTTGGCTGTAAAGTATGGGCAGATGGAGGGATAGCAGAGAATCGAGCAGGTGGGATTTGAGCACTGACTGGGAGCATCGCGGGAGAGAAACCAGTTACCAGATGAGGACCCGCCTGATGAGTGGGGCGGAAGTGTGTGGAAAGATGGGCTTGATAATTATGAACTGGAGGGCAGCCTTGCAAGTAGGAGGGATGTGGATGGGAAGTGTGAGGCATTCCGACAGGAAGGGGTGGTGGTCCCGTCAGCAGCGATAACAACTGATTTTGCTGGGTATTCCGAGGGGAATAGTCGTGAGTAGCAAACTGACTGGAGCGTGGTCGCACTTGAAAAATGTCATCAACAAGCGGCGGCTGAGAGTACCCGGTGCTAGAGTGCTGAGAAGTAGGTGGGAGATGATATCCAGCTGGCATTGTTGGTATATGTCCAGAAAGCGGGCGAAAGTCGGCTTGAGGATAGTGCGTAGGTGGTGGAACGGAAGCCGACGGTCCTGGATGATGAGCGCCGGATGTATTGCCAATATTAGTCATAGAGGGCAACTCCCTGCTGGGTAAAGTAGGGGTCATGCGTGAAGACTCATCAGCCACTGACTCCAATAGGGCTAGCTGCCTCAACATCTTGCCTGAAGCAGGCACATCAGTAAGGCGCGGGAGGTAGGGTGATATGTCAGCAGTGCTCGAGGTACGTCTTGACGACAATGGGACCTTTCGAGAGGAAGTCAAGGATGAGATGGATGATGCGGCAGACGCGGCGGACAATGAGGCGGTCGAAAGGGCTCCTGATGAAGGAGTTCCAGGAATATGAGAGGGTGAAGTTGGTAGTGTGGATGATTCAACAAAGGAAGCCTGCATGTTCAAAGATCGAGGAACCCGAAGGGAATGTGCGGAGGACGATGATACGTTTGAAAGCCTTTGTTTTGGAGGCGGAGAAGATATCACACCAGGCGTTTCTGACTGGGCAGAAACACGAGAAGACCAATCAGCAATATTCTGTTTGGCCAGTGGTGTCGCGTTGTGAGCGAGTACTGAAAGAGGCGATTTGACTGGTGGTGAAACAAGCTGAGGCTTTGAATTATCTTGCTTGACAGCCGAAAGCGTCAGAGAACTGAGCAGACGAGCAAAGTGCGGGTCCATGTGCTCAGGATCGACAGCTTGCTCGTCATCGGATTCATGGGTAGCCACGCGATGGCTGGTCACAGGAAGTGCCTCGCTATATTGAGGAGATGGCGTCTGGGGTTCGCCATTATCTGCCGAGGATGAACTGGACTCATGTGTTCCATTATCCGTACTTGTGTACCCTCCAACCTTCCGAGCTCGCCCCTCCATTGCTCGAGGCTTGTTGGCAGTGACAAATGCCTTCAGCGATCTACTCGAAGTTGACAACAACTGGCATACGTCATAAAAAGAGACTTACGCGATGAAGGGAGAGATTAAATAAAACTTTCCCGGAGCGGCTTTGTTCCGCCTCCAGGTTGGAAGATCAGTTAACTTGAACCACTCGATCCGCTGCGAGAAAAAATTACGACAGGAAAGAGGGGCGCAACCAAATGAACGCACACTTATCTCCTTACGGGTCCGAGTTTTAAAAGGGAAGTCTTCCGGGACTCCGGGTACCACAAAGAGAGAGATCCATTGCTCCTTGATCGACATTTCAATTACGTTTGCGGGATCCAGCTGACCTGCCAGATTATAACCCGTCTCCTCAAGCACCTAGTAGAGAATCTCAGGTTAGCCGGACAGAAATATGGACAACACGACGCACTTCTCGAATGGCACACTCATGGGTAGGCTCGCTCTCGTTTATCTTACCCTTTGGAAAACCCCAACCAGAAGACGACTTCCACCCCTTAACAAGGATACACTGGAGAGATTTGAGTAAGTCGTGTCCGTTCCTGAGCACCAAGAGCACCATACCTTTTCCCAGGTGTCGTTTAGCATAATTGCTCCACATACAGGGACTCTAGTCTTGTATTGCATGAAGGTATTAAAGGCTTGTTCATGATCGTGACTCCACTGGTGTAGCAGAGGACAAGCTTGGAAAAGCATTGCGGAGAATTTCTTCAGTGGTAGTGATGGAAATTTGGGATTTTGTTCCCGAATGAAGTCTTCATAGAACCAATGCCTATATAAAAAATATGAGCCGGAAGGGAATCGCAAGCACTGCGTGCGGCTTACGCTTGCTCCACCTGGAAACATATCCGCTCAAGAGACGATAATTCTTCCTCTGGGAGATTTAAAAGAAAGCGACTTTTTGGCATAAGAAAGAGATTGAACATAGATTACATGTGAGTATACCTAGATAGATCTTCAAGGACCTCCTCATGTGTTGCAAGTTTGTAGGAAAAGCGTTCAGCAGAGTCTACTGGAGGAGCAGGGTGCATTTCTGGTGATGAGGAAGAGGAAGAAGTCATGTTTGAGTGAGAGAGAGAAAAAGAAAAGAAATAAGTAAAGAGAGTTCAGGAAGCCAGTCTTGGAATTGATCGTTGTATACACAGTTGGATGGAAAGACGATTGATGCACTTGTTGTTAGCGGTGAGTGATAGCGTATGATTTCACTTTAGCCACGTAACAAACACGACACAACACACATCCTTTGTCACGCTGAATAAGATTCTTCTCTCAGTCACTTATTATAATCGTAACGGCGGCGAGCCGCCAATCCCCGACTCCTCTTGAAGTGTCACGTGATTCCCGACTCCCACGGTAGTGGGGGAGGGTTTTGTCTGCAACAAACGTGCCGTTCTCTACCAAATCGTCCGTGAGAAGCATTTCCCATAAACGAGTGACGCCACATCCAAGTAAATTGTTCACCTTGTCTTGCTTTCAACCATTTCAACTGCAGGCTTTTGCCTTGTTTGCCCCCATTTTTTCCTCTTCAAACACTCCCTGGTGAGTATTGTATGTATTCTGTGATTTATTGTGCTTATGTGTAGCACTTGTTTTTTGCAGCATCCCTTCACATGCATACTGACCATGCTCTCACTTTCCCCAGCCCTATCTGTTCCATTTACTGACTGCTACAGCAGCTGTAGTGATTGACTTGGGGTTCAGGTTCGTTCCTTTTTCTCTTATCTCCGCCTCGCTGATTTACTTTTTCTAGTGTGCAATGTTTATCTGCAAAATCCCATGTTGTGTCACATGTGTCCTTGATGAATGTTACTGTCCACCCCCTGTGATTGCGCATAACATCTTAGACTACCCAATATATTATGATGCACTTTATTACCCTGAATATTATCCATCGTTTTTTGAATCTCCCGAAAATTTTTGTTCTTGGGTCGCATGATCTCTTGTTGATCATCCTCGCTGTTGTGCCTCATGTACTGTGGTGTTTGCAGGTTGTTGTAAGTATGTTAAGACTGTTGTCCTTCAACAGTTACGCCAAAAGGCAGTGTTAATCAAAGTTCAACTTTGACTATCGTGGACAGTATTGATGTTGATTATGAGAAATCAGGTAAGCACCAAGCTTACAGTTGTGTGTCATTCGACAGCAATACAATTGTGGTCACTCACAACAAGGTGTCAGTATCATTTCCTTCACTGGTATTCCAGGCTTCCAATTATACACACTGCACTGTGCTGCGCCACCTGGCTTCTGTGGCATCTTTGGACGTGGTGACATCTGTTGTTTCTTCAATAAACCACCTGCCTCCGTGTTTCCAGCATGACCCCACATTGATTACCAAACATTTGGGTGGTTTGATGGTGCCCTCTCTGGCAGTCTGTGCATCCTCTCTCTCTCATAGTAGCATTTGGCGTGCTGAAAGCTGCCAATGTTGAACTTATTGTGCACCATTTTGTTGACCTTTGTACATGAATCAGGAACCTGTCTATTGAGGAAATTTTGGAACTGTTGGCTGATGTTTGCATCCCCAAAGACTGTGCACTGCAATCTATTACCAGTATTGTATGCGCATCTCATTGACAGTGTATGGCATTGAAGTTGCAGTTGTGCTCAGTCAACCTGCTCTGCACCCTTATTTTGCCATACCATCCATAGGTTCTGACTTTGCATGGTCCACTTTCAGTCTCGAGGACTTGGTCCACCGCCTGTGTAACTTTCCTATTGATATACTATCTCAAGCTATCAGATGTTTGCCAGCACAGGGCTGTCCCACTGTTTCACCCTCATTCTCAGTACTAAGACAGCTAATGGTCTGGCTGTCCACATTCGAGAACACCTATCATTTCTCAAGTCTGCTGGTTCACCGATTGTCAGCAACATCTGGCTGTCTCATTTCCCTTTACATTCAGAGAAGGTTCACACGAGTGGTGGCCCCATTTGCAAAGAGTCAGTTGGTGACTTTCCTCTCAGCTGTGAAAGATGCTAATGGCATCATAACTGGTTCTGCCACATGGGCTATGGTGAACCACGATGAGAGCTATGTGATGAGGGATCTCAACATTATCGTGCCACACAACAAATTTGGAAACTTACACACATCGATCAAGGACATATTGAGTTTTACACCAATCTCGAGTGTGGCCCATCCAGCCATTGCACCCTGCATCAGCCAATTTCAGAAATATGCCTGTCATGAATGATTCATTACACTCTCCGCATCACACGAGCACCAAAGTGTCTTGCACATCATCCTGAATGCCCCCACAACAGCAGACATGCTGTTCATGACCACCGGTGGAGTATGTTACTTCTATCCCAAATGGTTCAAAGCAGAATTGGTGATTGCAAGCCACACAGGGAATTTGGTGTCATGGAATAACAAATTAGGGTGTGCTGGTGAACTGATGGATGACATTGAAGTAGAAACAGGAACAGACTTCCTCAGAATGTCGTGCGGCAGACTGTATCCTACATTCTGGCACCACATTGAATAGAAACACCTGTGGTTATCCGTTGATTGGAACACGGAGGATTCCATGACCAAGGTCTTCCACAATGTTGATGTAGAATGGCGATTGAATGTAGCATGCATGAACTGGGAATGTCCACACCACATAAGTGTGATGTGTGGGAACTTTGAAGGACTTGGGGCCCACAGCTGTGAGTTCGAAATGAACATAACAGACAGACCAGAAAGACTGACAGGACTAAATAGGCGATGATGTCAAATTCCTCCCACCTGAAATACAGTGTTGCCAACTGGTGAGCATGGTTGTGAACATTTCGCTCTGTAATCCTTACCTGAAAACATGACGACTAGCGGTTCCTACAATTGGTGAAGGGCATATTCTATGGGGCATGGTGCCGCTGGCTGTTCCTCATGCCCATTCCTGTGCGAGATGGAGTGGAGAGACCGCCGACACTTGACAACCTCGATGTCAACTATTGGGTGAAACAGCATGACCTATATGAATGCATGGCGACACGTCGCCACCTACGCCGCACTTTTTGCAAAGTGCCAGGATCGGACTTCACCCTGGATGGAAAGTATACATTGTACTTTGACAGGCCTCAGCAACCAACTCCTCAGAATGACCTGCTCACCAGAATGTGCAGCATGAGTGGAAGTAGAGAGACAATGTGAGGGAGTGTCATAGTGGTGAAGCAAACACAAGACTCTCCACACCACATCGTCGACATGATGAAACAGGATCAACTCATTAGCAATTTCCTGATATCAAGGTGTGCTTCAGTCATCTGCAAGTCCTGAATGTCAGTGACCAAATGACCAGTGCATTACATTATCGCACTTTAAGATGGCAGCTGGGGATGCCTGCAATAGAATAGTAGTATTCAAATGACTCATTTGTCAAAATCTATATGGCGAGCTGCAGAATCATATGTATTCGAGGTCAAAACCAGCAAGATCCAGTGGATTCTGGTTGTTTACGAGTTTGAATTGTTCAATCCTTTTTTCTCCAACTCAGTGTAGAACGGTTCAACCTGGTTGGGAAGTCCTAGTATTATCTGCCACCCTCAACTAGGGTAATCACATTACTCCTCATATCTACCACATGCTTATTTGAATTTCAAACCACAAACTTGAGATAATGTACATTGATGAAGGCGAAGTATTGGGGTATGGCTCTCAAATGACAGACCTAATCATCTGTAATCTGCATTGATTGGTCATCTTTCTCTTTATCAGCATCTTCTTCTTCACTGTCCTCCTTAACCTCTTCCTCATCTGAGACCTCTGATGCCTGGGCTTTCTTGTGGGGTTGCAGCTCTTCAATATTCTCAGTGGCCTTGGGTTTGCCCTTTGCATCTGTGGCACAGTTTGTGAGGTTAGTGGTAATCAAGGTGTTAGGGAGGACCTGCATTCCTTTCAGCATTACCTAGTACCATCTCGATCCATTTTTGTCTTCAGGATTTAGGTTATTCTGACCAGATCAGATGGTCCATCTGCATACTATTATGGTCAGTTGCAGACATGCTTAAGTGTGTTTACAGTTCGGAGAATCACAGATCGAGTGACCATCCATGAATTATTCTTTTCAATTTCCGATTCAGCCAAACACAGTCAGAGTTTACATACAATATGAAGTTGAATCCACTATAGCACTACAGCATGGTGCAGTGTGTTGAAACATCACATCACCACCTGAAGATAATCAGCCAAAGATAAACAAAAAGGTGCACTTCAGAAAGAGATGAAATTCTTGACAATGTTGAAATGGTCAGATGGTGGTGCCTCCTACTTCCCTTTTGCTGACCAGTGCTCTTTTTTGCAGGAGATCCTCCATCTGCAGGCCCATCCACCTTTCTTTTTCCCTTGGGGTCCAGATGCACACTTCCAGTCTTTGTTTGCACCTCAATTTCAGGTTCAAACTGTGGCAGCAACCACAAAGACCTTAGGGTTGTCTGGTAGATATGAGAACCTGTAGGTCTCTTATTGTCTGGCGCAAAAGTCCAACTGCAAACTGATTAGTCTATATTTTTGGGAATATCATCAGACACTCACAGGCACATTACCACCTCAGCAGCCACAGGCATCAGTTTTGTGAAGTGCTTGCTGTACTCAGAGGGATGGATGAGATTCCCTGCAGCATCTAGCATGTTCAGCACCATTACTGGCACCTTTACCAGTTTGTAGAGGTTGATCACTGTTTTGAAGTGGCCCTGTGGGTCCTCCAAACCTTTCAGAGTCCAGTCATGAACCCCTATGCATGAGCCCAGCATCAGCATTCACATCTTTTGTGGCCGTCAATCATTTACCTTTTGACATGCCAACTTCATCATCACCTGTGGTCTTCTTGGAGGCAAATTTGTCCTTAAGGACATCTGCACACACTGTCAGCATCTTTTTTCTTCTGTGCTCAGTTATAATCACATACCACCTGTTAATGTGAAGTCTGTATCTGAAATGCACTTGTCAGGATCTCATTTATTAGATCATTTTCTCGCTTACCCTCAAAATCCTTCAAAGAGAACTCAGGCACTATGTCACCTCTACTCTCACTTGCATCTGGAAATAATGCATCACTGTGGACAACAAAGTGGAGTTCATCTGTGGATGAGTTCCCAGCACTGCGCATGAACGGTATAACCTCTCAGTTGTCTGTTGTGTAAATTATAGCATTGGACCTTTTTGCCAAACATGGATACTGACCTCTATCTCTGTTTTTCTCACAGATGCTAGCCAGGTACAGCAGAGTGTTTGCCACTTTCTTGCTACACATGACAGCCTCCACAGGAAAGGGGTCATCAAGAGTTCACAACTAGAACTGGGCCTTAATGGTGCAAATGTCTTTGATCACTGGCTGACAATGTGCCAAGAACATTTTAAAAGAGGGCACTCAGCATCCAAATTGACCTATTTCAGAGTAGGAAGAGAGAAGTATGGATCAAGCTTTGAGTGCTTCCCCTATGGTTCAATGATAGCAGGAAACGTGATGCTGGAAGGACTGTCCATTGATGTCGACCCATTGTTTACTGTGGATCTTGGTGTCCCAGAAACTGTGGATTGTTGGATTGAGCAAGCACTGTCAGGCATCCTGTGCTTGCTGATGTTGGACTGGATGAACACTCGAGGAGTGCTTCCATGAACACCGGTAAAGGCACAGTAGTGTTCTTAGGAGTAGGTGTGTTGTTGATTGTTGTACAAGTCATTGTATGGTGGTGTGGTATGATGGAGGACAGTGGGATGATAATATTAATCACCTTCACCAAAACACAGACTTTCCATTTGTAGCTTTTCAAAGTTTTCAACAAGCCAAGGTCAACTGCTGATGTGGTCTTCAGTCCCTCCTTGAATCATACTCTCTGAAATAAGCACTGTGTTTCACTCAGACTGCTCTTGTTTTTTTGTTGCCAGCTCATGGCATGATACATGCCGACACATACACCATGTCACACTTTGTGATCCCCATAGCAAAAAGATACTTTCTATTCTGCTGACCACTACTCCAATTCAATTTTTTTGACTGAGTTTGCCATTAAATGTTTCTGTCTTCACATGACTTTGAAGCATGTGAAAGTTCGTTCACCACCCAGAATGCACACACCTCCAGTGTATTCAAATTCCTGTCGAAGCTGAGCCCTCACATGTCACAGTTGATACATACACAACTACACTAAGCTGCATTTGTGTCCGTGATATGCTCCATCATGAGGCCTTCAGCAGACATGTAGGGCTCATCATGTTCTTTTCTTGCTTCAGTCACAAGGTAGTTTGCCAGCTCCACTGATTCTGCATACATGCAGTCCACTGAAATGTCATTTGTAATTGATCTAACTATGCCTGTGTGGAGAAAATGAGCACACAGACTCCGGAAGACGTGGCACACATACTTGCTAACATTACAGGATTATTGTAAAGACCATTTATTGCTACCAACACTCCTTTGGAAGGCTGAAGGCTAGACAGAATTGTGGGAGATGCCAGTACATCACCACTGGTCTTTATGTCGAAAGCAGGTTTACCATGATTCTGATGTCGTACTGGTGCAAGGAAGTCAAAAGTATATGAGGAATTGGCACAGACACATACTCAAAATTATGGCACCCTCCCTGTCATAGATGTTAATCAAATCTAGTACTGCAGTTGACATGATGGGTGTTTTCCTTGCCAGACGAGGTGATGAATGTATTGCCCTGCAAGCACTGAAACTGTTGGTCTAACATCAATTTTATAATTCAATCAAAAGACATTCAAATTTTAATTAAGATAGGAGCATTCAGAATCTATAGTACAAGGGAAGATCAAAACATGGCAGAGAACCTTAAACTCTGAAACAACGATCATCACTTGAAGTGAGCCCAAAAAGTTTTGCATAGTGCCCCCCTGCCAGCAAGAATGTCAATTTTGATTTTGATCATGTTGGTGAACCACATACCCATCTAACAAGAGGTTGATGATGGAGATGTCGCTGTCTGTAACATCAGCTAACTGCTGGTGGTTATGATTGACATGCTTGAGGATGAGGATGTTTCCTTTCAACATGTTATTGAGCAAAGACTGTCCAAAGTGCTCCTTCAAGAGGGCATTGGGGGAGGATAGCCTTCAGGATCTTCATGCACTAATGGTATACGAGTTTACAAGCTTGAGAGTAGGTGCATCAGGAATGGCTGAAAAAGTCCTGTGTTAGTAATTTGCTAGCACAGCAAATTTGTCACTGGGTGAGAGTGTTTATTCAGAAGTTCAGCTCCAAATCATTCAAGTTTCTCAATCTTTCTTTCCCTTCTGCAAGCCCACTGGGACCTTGTGTGGAGATGTGGCTGCAGTTGCATACAACAGGGCAGAGACTGTCACTGGTGAAGTCTAAGTGTGCACATATTAGCGAAGAGCAACACCAAGCCTAAGAAATTCAAGCACATATAAAAGAATGATGTTTACATGAGGAAGCACTGATCCTCAATCACATTGAGGTCAGCCGGTATAGTCTGTGGTGGCAGCAATGTATGATATCATTCAGGTATAGCACAATACATACAAAAAGGGTTGCTGCATATTTCTGCAAGCTGCCAGATCATGTGAGACTTCTAAAGGGGATCGGTGATGGAGAATCTGCGGTCCCACTTGATGACATATGAGAGGGTGCTGTCTGCGACACTTCTCCAGAGACTAGGGCAGGACAATCCGCAGTCTGTGCTCAAGAACTCTGCATTATCATATATGGTGAACTGCTCACTCCAGATGCTTCCCACAGCATATTTAGGGTCCACTAGAAGGTCTCCTGAAGTCAAGATGGTGACACTGTCTACTGTGAGCTTGGGATAGAAGCTGCAGATGCTGCCTGGTGTCATGGCAATCATATCTGCAGTGCAGGGACTGCACACCACAGCCTAAAATAGGCCTGCATCATTGACCACAGAAATTGTCACCACTCAATCCTCATATCTGTAGTGGATCAAGCGATCAACTGTATGGAGCAACACATTATGGGGGATAGCAGTGTGGTCGACCCACTCATACTCGAGTTTGTAGCAGAAGAAAGCCTCCAGCAGCCCAAAGCATTGCTGGGTCACAAGTAAGTTCAGGTCGCTGTGACAACTCATTCCTGGCTAGCCTTGTAGAGGCTGTTTTTTACACTTATCTATTTTCGCATTTTTGGTGCTTAGCTAAGGAATACACTCCTTCACCAGTACCAGTATGAGTCCCTTGTTGTGAATAGTTTTTACTCTCTCTCTGAGCTCTGAGTCTGGACCAGAAACCCTTTAGGGTCGAACACTGTCCTCTTGACATAGCAGCTAGGCAGTCAGACCCAACATGTTCAGCTGTACACTCCAGCTGAATTGTTGATTCTTCATCATGTGGTGGTTGAGAAGATGGTCCAAGGAACATCATAATAGTGCATGAACCTGTAATCAAGGCTTTGGCATCTTCAAGCACATTGTACAACTGTTTGAAGTTGTCAGATGCAAATGGTGTGACTATGGTCTTGAACCAATTGGCCAGCAGTTCGCCTTTGTACTTATGGATTGGGTGACAAGTATCACCCCATGCAACTGCATCGGTCAGCCATGGCAAGGATTGGTACACCATCTCTACCAATTCTCGAACATCCACAACTAAGGGGAGTGTGGGCACACCTGGCAAATGCTCATGAAATAGACCATAACCTTACATCGCAAGACAGCAGTCCTGTAATACCCCGTCATGTTCTTTTGTACCTTGGTGGTGATTGCACCTGACTTAGTACGCATGGGTGGCATAGTATATTAGATGACAATGGTGCACTCCATTGTCCTGTTTTTTTGTATTTTTTGACAAGTCAGTGCGCTGACACATGGTCAAAAATCTGTTTGCACCAAGACAGCCCGTGTGCGCTCATCCAGAGCTTGTGATTCCCCTGTGTCTTGAGAACCATTTGCACTGCCAAGCTTAGTTGACAGGTTATGAGAGTGCAGAATCACAGGCATCCCCACATATAATGGAATGAAGGCTGGCAAAGAGCCAGAAGAACTCAATGCAGTTACCTCCAATTGAAGTAAGTATTCTTGCAAGTGATTGTTGAGAGCGAACAATTTGTCTTTGACCTTGTCATTAGCTGCACATATGATCAAAGACTGAGACCCTTGCCTGCAGTTTGCTCGTGCCTTTGCCAAATTGAGTTGTTCTCACACAATATTAGTCACCACAATTGCTGTGGCGGTTGAATTCCCTGCCAAACTTAAGTCAATGCTGTCAGGGTGTAAATCAGAACGAATCACTCGAGAGTTGAACAGATCGACATCCTCATATGTGTACTCCCAAGTGCGCAAGCATTGCATTGCTCCACCAAATTCAGGGTCAGTCCTCATTCTCTGTTGTTCACTAAGGGTCACGATGGTGTTCACTGTTTTCTATGCAAGTTGGCCTAACCTTTTGAGTATTTCCTGCTCAGTCTGATTCACATAACCAGAGACAGGTGAATACAATGGAAATCCTGCTACAGGTGGATACTGACAAAAATCACCGGCACATACTACTGCCACACTGCCAAAAGGATCATCAGGTCTCTCTTTCACATATTGCAATACATGGTCAATTTCGCACATGAGTTGCAGGCTCAACATTGAGCACTCATTGATAAATACAATCTCCACATTCCGCCACTCTTCTCACAATTTTGTCCTACTCTGTATGCTAATCAGCACTGTATAGTCTTCTACAGATTCACCTGCACATCGATTGGACTTGCTATTACAGTTTGCTTTGATCCTGATTCCAAGTCCTTTGTGAATTGTCATTCCATCTATCAGAGACGCAGCAGAACCTGTTGGTGCTAGGAACTGTATCTGGTGCGCACACCCATAGTGTTTCATTAACTCTCACACAGCATTCATTACATATGTTTTGCCTGTACTGCCTGGTCCTGTCATAACCATGGACAATGGAGGTGTATTAGGATCTTTGATCACAAATTTCTTGATAAACCAGTTAGCTATAATTCGAAAGCACATTGTTTATTTCTGATTGAGACCAAACTCCTTCTCAATGGCACTCATTATCTCATGAGGAGTTAGCAGGGCATCCGGACCATGTTCATTACTAGAATGTCCCTCTGTTGGTATGCAAGTTACAGGATTGAGTGTCGTCTTCCATGATTGATCAAGAGGTGTGCTAATGTCATTCTCAGTCTCTTTGATGGCTGATTTAGATGAGGTGAGTGTTTGATCTGTTGGGTACAGTGCATTTTGTTGACACTATGCCACAAAGTCTTCTTGCTGTTGGATCTGTTTTTTCCATAGCTTGAGGATGCTGGGGTGGAACTCAACAGGAGCTTGGAGCATGGCTAGGAACTGGCTTATATTCTGCTGAGCATGCGATGCAACAACTGATACTTTAGATTCAACTACCACTTGCATAGGCTGATTGGCAATGAACCAACCTGCATCTTGCAGCTGCATCATAGTGCACTGTACCTGCTGATCACACAGGGACATTTTTCTTGGTGGTTGCACTTCCATGTAGTCATCAATGTCTGTTGACTGATGTGTTCCATTCTTTGAAGCATCACAACAACCTTTGGTAGCTGCTGTGGCCCATTTGAGCAGTCTGCCTGCATTTCTTTCATCCTCACATTTGTGGATTGCTTCTCAGTTCTGCATAACTTGCAATGCAAATTTGGTGAAGTTGTGTTTGGAGTACACCTCAAGTACGTCAGTGCCTGGTAGGATTAGTGGTTTGTCACACCCAAATGACTTGAAATGTGCCAAATCAAATAATGCCCATATCTTCAAGGATGTTTTTCTTGGCACACAGATTCCAACAATGCAAGACACTAATTGAGCGTGTCCTTCACCACACTGTTCATTTGTGTGTTCTACAAGGACATGTGTCTGATGGAGGTTGTGGTCTGCTTTTAATTTGTGCCTCTGGAAAACACCGGAGCCATGTCTCTGCAGTATTTAGGTTTAGTCTGTTTTTGTCTTTGCTTAAGTTGTATAGATCAATAAAAGTCATAAAAACATATGTGGTCCAGTGAGGCACTGTGATATAGGTAATGGTGTACCTGATTCATCATAATCAATCTCCCTGCTTTGTCTGTAGAGATGTTTAGCCTCATGTTCTCTGTCTCATCATCCTTGTCCAAGCACAGATCTCTTGCTAGGCCAACACATGACTGCTTGATGTGACTCAAGAGCAGGCCAGAGAGCATTGGAATGGTCTCATGAGATGAAATGTTGTCTCAATACCCTTGAAGGTAGTATACTGCTTGTTGAGCATAGATCTACTGTTGATGCGCAAATTGAGTGAGACATTTATGCAGCAAGTGTTTGGCATTTGCCACTTGGGAGTCTTCTGACCATGTTGATACTTGGGCAACTGCTTTAGATAGCAGTGACAGTATTTCATGTGTCTTCAGATCACTCTTGGTGATATAATCTGTAATGTAGAACATTGCGGCCTTTATGGCCTTGCTGGACAGAATACACTTCAAGTCATGATTATGCCTGCAAAAAACCAACACATATGGGTTGAAATAATTTACATTACCATTGAGACATCAGTGGGCTACAGACTTTGTTTCTGCATTATAATAGGAGGACTCAATAATCTCATAAGGAAATTGAAATCTGTACTGATCATCATTCCCATGCTTATAACAGACCTATCAACAACGGTGATACTAAAGTATCTCTCCATAATGCTTGATTTCAGTTGTCATTACAGATTTCCATTCCCACAGTGCTTACAAATCAGACTGGTCAGTAATAGATGGAGGAGGAGGCAGTGGCTGTGTACGTGGTTCAAACGAGGGGTCTGACTCAATCTCCATATTTGGAATATGGTGGTAAATTATGTCTTCAAAAAAAGTAAAGAACTTATGCTCATATGCTGGGTCCTCCAAGTGAGTATGCACTTATGAAGGATTGATGCCACCTAAGAGCCAGATCACAAAGTAAGCATAAAGTGAGTCTTGCTCTGTAAATTCACTGGTACCATAAAATGCCTTCATGTGTCCAAGGATGCCACCATGCACTGATGATGTCTTGTGTCTGAAATCCCATCCAAATAAGTGAGTGAAGAGACACATCATGGAGAACTGAAAAAAATCAGCAGCTGCAACAGGATCTTTGGTGAGTTGAAGGGCATGCTCATGTGCTGATGCTAAAATGGAGTAATGCTGAGACAAGTCCACTGTCTCATCACTAAACATGAGTTGAAATATGGGACTCTGAGCAGTGTTTGGGTTGTATGTGAAGAATAAGTAAGGCATACCAAAGTGCCCAAAGTAGCTTCAGATTTCATGACAGACATGCATTTTAGATGCTTGTGATCCAGGAATGTGTGCTGCAATGGTATTCACCTGATTGAGGAGATTGAGAGCAGTATGATCCTCAGAACTTAGGTTGGAATATGAGTGTTCTCTTTAAAGCTGGTCAGCGAAGTGTCGGAGTGTTGATGGCAATACTGTTGTCAATATCTTTGCAAGATGTTCAAAATGGTCTCTCCTGACAGTGAAGTGAGTTCATAAGTGTGCTATATGGCACTGATGAATGTTTAGTACAATGAACATGAAGGAGCGATAATACTGAAACACCTTGTTATGTAGGTTAAAGCAATACTGTGCCTGGTTCGCAAATGCCAAAGGTGTAGGTCATGTATTATCGTCAAAACCACCAATGCCAAATGGATACAATGTGGGGAACATGTCAGGAAGCAAATTAGGGTTGTGGTAATCAGTGACCAGTTCAGCACTTCTGTGTAACACAAGGTCGGGCTCTTCAGGAGACACTGACATGAGATTGCGGAGAGCTGAAGCTGTAATTGCATGTCCACTGATTTTAGTGCACTTAGGATCAGAAACACCCATTGATTCCAACAAGACATCTGGCTCACCGGTTGTGGGGTTTGATAGCATGATAAATGACTGTGTGGGATGCTCTGAAAAGCCTACTGTTTCCTTGGCAAATACAGCATCAACATCTGAGTCATGATCATAAACAATGTGTTTGGCAAGTCCAGGTAGAGTCCTGTCATCAGGATAGAGGTCCATAATGTCTGCATCCAATGAAATATGTTCATACAGCCTATTGTGAGTTGCAAGCCAGCAGAGAAATGACCAGACTACTTGCTTGCGCACATGGAACAATGATCTAAGGGATTTTGCATCAAGTTTGGTTGCACCAACAAACACAATAGTAAGCATGACATTGATGTCTGCAGGTGTGCATGAAAGAACTTTGACTGTTGAAAGAAGGTTGGTCTCATGGGCACAGGTATTACCATGGAATACGAATAGTTGCACTGGGTCAGAAGACTGATAAAGACAAGTAACATAAGCAAGATTCCAGTACAATGCACATACCATTTCTTTAACCTAAGTCAGATCTCGAAATTGGTCAGGAAGAGAACCACAATGAAGGTTGTTTGCAAGCGCAAAACAAGGAACTTTGGCATGCATGAGTGAGTGGTAATAATCAGTGCAAACTTTGACAGTGGTTGTGGTTGATGTAGGGCAGCTAACACCTTCCTTGTTAAGCATGACTCCATCTAATGCAGGACAGTCATAATTGATAAAGTCAGATGACAATCTTTGCACTATACACTTTTGTATAATGAAGCAGTTTGTGAGACGAAGGAGGTGGAGATTTACAGGGAGATGGTCATTGTTGTTGTCATTCTGAATCATAACTTCTTTGATGGTGTTAACATGTTGTGAGCATACAGCACATACAGCATGAGGATGTCAACCAGACACTGTTTGATAATCACGCAAGCAGTCAAGTACAACAGTAGAATTCATGACTATTGGCCAAGCCTCCTCAATATCTAATTGTATCTGACATTCTTCTAAAGCTACTTGCTCCTTTGCCAGTTTTTGGGACTCCTTCAGCTTGTTTGACAGGGTTTGAGGCAGTTCATGGAGGGTATCAATGATGGTGTGCAAATACTCATGGTACAGAAGATTTAACACTGAGGATAGTTGATGAACAACTGACATGAAGGGCAACACCGACAGGGATACATGCAAAAATTCATAATTAGACAGGGAGAAGAGGTAGCTGACACGAGATTGCATGTGTTGCACCAACAAGGAGCTACATTGACATCGATACCTGGAGTTATAAGTTGGGCGTACAGATGAAGGTATAGCTCTGAGGCAGCTGAGAATATCCACCTTGGAAAGTCTCTCCAGCTTGCATACAAGGTCTGTCGCAGGAAGGGAAATCTATGTCAAGGATTCACAGTGTTCATGATGTATATGTGGGAGGTACAAGTCAAGGGTACAAGTGTGAAGTAAATGGCACATTGGATAACAGAATGCTGCAGCAACAGAAACACCAAAGACCTGTTCAAAATAAGAAGAAATAACAGTTAGTCATGAGATGGTTGGTGAAGGACTGACAAGATCAGAGCTGCAATGCTGGAGCACAACATTCTCGTCCATTAGGTCATTACAAAGCCAAAGGAAAAATGAAACTAACACTTCTATCGCTTCTACTTTGCTTCATTTGACAGCAGCAGGGAACTGAAAGTGAGAGTATCCCTTTTGATAAGAGGGATTCCTAGAAATAAGAACAGGCAGGCTCGACCAAAGGTACTGAGCGGTAAGCACAGGCTTTTAGGCAAGCACCAGAATGAGTCAGTAGCTTTAACCAAGACCTAAGAATGACTAAAGGATACCACAATGCACCGGTAGCGGTCCAGCAACAATTGGTCAATTACCGTTGTCATGCATGGTATGTGAATGATACCATACCTGTCATATATTAAATGTGATAAGGAAGATACATGAGATTGTGTAGTCCCTTGCTACCAAGTTACCTTACCATTTTGCCTTGAATTCATTGTCTTGTATCTCATTTCTCAAGCCTCGTATAAATTCTCGCTTTTCTTACTTGTATTTATATTGCCTCATATTCAGTTTCCTAGCTTTGAAATCTTTCTTACCTTATATTTATAGTCATTGTGTAACCTTCTGTATATTCTTGTTTGTTTATTTTTGTTTGGGCTTCTAGTTTATTTCTATTTGGCACCTCTTTCAGCCACCAGATTATGTCAGATCATCATGTGACTGGTAGATTTTCTGGATGGTGATTGCATTTGTTTAGCCATGTGTAGTCAAGCTTGATAAGTGATTCATAAAAGGAAATATGACTCACATTGACTCATGCTGGCATGTGACTTCCCATATTTGTTATTTGTATGTAATATAGCTTACTAATAAGCCGATTGGATCTCACCTCTTTTGGAAGGTGGTGATATAATCATGCTTATGTAAGGGGATTCAAAAATGTATATAAGGACCCAGTTTTTACAGCCAAATAATAACTTCCCACTTTACTGAGATTCAAATTAAAGTTTGATTACATAAGAATCTAAATTGCAGGCCAAGTAGTGCCTTGAAGTAAGTTTAAAGTAGTTACTATATATAGTTATACTCACCTCACAGGGGTCACTTGTATCAACTATACTATTTGATCATTAAAGTCATTCTCGTCACCGTCCTAGCGTTAGTTCGTTTAAGGGACCTGTTGACATTGAAGGGTTGACTTTCATTATTGAAATCTAAAGTTATACAGAGCCTTACTGGGGTGGACTGTGTGACTATCATATTATTATTCATAGTTGTATACCGCTGATCGCTATACAACTATCGTAGTTTATCTTCATATCTTTTCTGACAGTTGTGTACTGCTAATCGCTACACAACCATTTTTTATTTGACTGTTGTATACTGCTAATCACTATACAACCATTGAACAGCCCTCAAGACTAGGCTCATGTATACTTTGACTCTCCCTTTCAATGGAAAGTGAGACACGGAATTTAGGAGAACACAACCAAGTTGAAACAGACTTTCATAGGTTGAAACACGACCTACTAGGGTGAAACATACCAACTAATTTTTTACCAGAACACAGACAATTTCCCACCAGATTCTATATTGTGCTTTTGTATACAACAAGAAGAGGACAACAAACTAAATCCTCCCAAGAACTCACCGCATTATCTACCACAAAAACTAGAAAAGTTGTAGACCGCATACTTAAGGACTGGCAAGAAGTCTTCCGCATATAATAGTGTTGTCATTATACGCAAATTTATATAAGACCCTTAAGTAACAGGACACCATTGATCTAACTATGAATGAGAAGCAAGGTGCAAGGATATCTCTTATTCTGCAGAGGGTGATTACTGGCGACTAACACTATGAATGATCAAGGGAGTGAAAGTAAGTAAGTGAGTGACTTTTCAGTCCTATATACCCAGTCACGTGAGACTTTGGAATGTACAGGTGAAGTTAGTAGCGACGGTAAATAGTGTGGGTATCCCATATGTAAAGTACCATTGAACCAACCGGTAACATGTAATATGTATCTACGAACTATTAGCAATAAGAATCAAAGAATAATGCACCAATGGAGTTAAGTGGCAATGGGGTTTAGGACATGGAGCGGTTCGGCAGGTGCGGTCCGGTAAACGATGGAGATCCTGTTAAGTGCGATCCTGCTGGAATAGGAAGGTCCACCCTAGGATAAGGGTAGCACTTTAGATGATCATTAGTAAACAATCTTACAAGCCTAGGGCTGGCTTGATCGTTACAACCACTAGGAAGTTTAGAATCTGACCGTCCCTGGTCAGCGGTACCGAAGGGTGGACTTGGTAGAATTTCCGAAGTCAAGGTCACGTGACAAGGTTGGTTGAAGTGTGGACCGTTGGTCCTGAAGAGGCGCCTACTGTGGACTCAGCTTTTAGTGGAACAAAGAATTGTGAACGTGGACCGAAACACCGTTCCCTATATCAAGCCTTCTGATTCTCTTCTCTCTCTCTTCCTTACATCCATCCTCTCTTCTCATCTCCTACATGTCTCTCTTCAACTTCTCTAGCACTGTTAACCCTGCCACTGACCGCCTTCATCACAAGTTCTTGGCATTGTGCTCCAAGGTTGTACCAGATGACAAGGAGGAGCTGTTCTAGGAAAAGGAGGACTGGTGTCGTGAGTGGCAAGATGTCATGGTGCATGCTTGTATTCCTCTTTTTTACTGCTGCCTTAGCTGATGGTCCCATTTAGACTAAGCTGGAGAGGTGCCAGACTGACGCCTTGGTTCATAACCTCGTCCTCTTCCTTTCAGCTGAGGAGATCGCCGCTGGTAATGAGGCCCATGCTTTCTTTGAGCAGTGACCTGCACCAAATTGGTCTGGTGCATGGCTGACTGATACTCTGCTATGAGCCCCCACCCAACATTTTTTTCGGATTTAATCTCCCAAGCACTCAGCTCAGAAAATACGAATTTCCCTTCAAATATTCACCTGAACAAGAAAACTAATATTTTCAAAGATTTAATTTTGGATTCAGTTTCATTTCAAATAGCCCAGGAATGACTCAGCAAGAACCTCTTGCATGTCAGGTGACTGCCAAAAATATGTCCTCTACAAATCAACCTGTGGGAACTCGCAGGAAACTCGAAATAATATGTTGCAATTTTGGCTTCCAGCCGAAAAATATAATGAAAAATCACAAAAAAAAATATTGCACACCAGACCCACAAATTACATAACCATTTGTCTAGGCCCTTTAGGCCTCAGCCACAGGACATCACATGACCCAGCAAAATATTACTACCATTACTTAATACTTTCACTAATTGACCCCTCGAAGCTGACTCAGAGATTACACCCCTCTATTTCATCAGACTTAAGTAATCCTCACTTAATTTCATGGGAAGATGGTAGCACAGCCACTGATTTCGTGTATATAAGGACCCACGTTTCGGTTGAAAAAAGGGCAGTTTTACGCCCCCAGTTTGCGTCTGTAAGGTGTGAGCCAAGTCAGAGACAGTGTAAGCTGTTGAAGATTGTAGGGTAAACCTCTGCGAGACGTCAGTAAAGTGTGAGTACGCCGTGCTCCACAACCAGCAGACCTGGTTCTGTTCCATTTGTCGGTTTTGTCATTGTTGTAGACATTTCTCCGAGTTTTTCTTTGTTTTACCAACTTGCATATTCCGGAATCTCTGTGTTTGTCTCTTTCGTCCATCTAAGGCTCAGAGTAGCTTAGTGGGGAGACTTCAGGAGTTGATAACGGGGAGCTTGACCTTACTCATCTGAGTAGCGATACTGAGCCAGGGTTTTCATTGTCACGAGGCTTTAGCTATTGAAAGGGGACTTGGTGCTGAACACCAAGGACGTCCGTTCCTGATTCTGTTTAATACTCATCGTGAGTTCCTTGGCAGCAGGTTCAATATTGCGTGGAGTCTGGAGAGCAATTGATCAGTCCTGACCTTTGATCCTACCTGCTTGTGCTTTGGGAGTGACCTTTATTGCTTCGCACAACTTACTGGTGGTGCTGTTGCTGCGGGACAAGAGCATCGGGTGATCTTCTTTGACGTCGTTGTTATTATTCTGTTTATTTTCTTTGTTATTGTCTTTGTTATTGTTTCTGTGTCCTGCACATCGTCGAGCTGACTGCTCACTGTTGACCTCACAGAGATTCTGCCTGCTGATTGTATCTTCGAGCATCACTGAACAGCCACCCACGAGCGACCACGTTATCAGTCATTGGTATTTGTCTGAATCACTGACCGTGGAGATATTTGATTTTATAGGTGGTTATCTATAGAACACCTATCTAAGAAGACAGCAGTACTCCGCGCAGATCTCTGCCATCAAGAAGGTGGCTGAGTAGCAGAAGGCGTCCGACTTCACTGCTGCAGAGGCTGAGAGGAGGAAGGCGAAGGGTAAGGGTAAGGCAGGGACTTTGACCAACGACCCAATGGAAAGTGAGAAGGACGCCGTGAAAGATGATGAAGAGGGTACTGATGCCGAATGTGGGGATGAAGAGGAAGTTGAACCGGCTCCTGCCAAGAGGCCTATGAAGTCTAAGCCAAAGTGCCTCATTAAGAAGAGCACGCTGGCTGTTGTGTCTGATGGTGAGGAGGCCAGTACTTCTAAGGTGAGTTTTTCTTTTCCTTCTGGACTTCTTATCTTTTAACACTTGTACACAGACTAAGACTGGTCACATGAGTGTGCCCAACCGCTTGGTGGTGTACTCTAAGCTGTGTGGCCAGTGTGCCAAGATGGACCTCAAGTGCTACGGCATCCCTGGCCTCTGCTGCACGCCTTGTTGCAACGCTAAGAGTTCATGTCTCCACTTGTCCCAGCATGGCAGTAAGTTGCTTTTTTTTTTTCTTTCCCATACTTAACTAACCCCTTCTTTCTAGAATGCAAAGGTACCAAGGCTGCCGCCAAAGCACCTTCTATCACCGGCACCATCGGTACCTCAAAGGCGGTGCCTGCAGATCCCCCTGTCGAGGTGACCGATGGAGAGGGACCTTCCCTCAATGCGTGTCCAGCCAAAAAGGCCAAGGAAGCCATCCCTTCTGTCATGGAGGAGAGAGAGGAGGTCGTGGAAGAGAAGGACAAAGATACCGATGAGATGCAGTTCCTGACGAGGGCTGAGCTGGAGTGCATGGAGGCACAGTTCATCCAGATGGAGGGGATGATGAAGGAAATGGCTGTTGGTATGAAGTTCGTCCATGGCTGCATGGATCGCGTCGATAAGAGGAAGCGTTGCGACTAGCTAGTTTTTCCCTTCATTAGCATTTTCATGTACTTGTAGCTAGATGAAATTAGAGTTGGCCCAATGGCCATGTTCCCCTTATTGCAGGTCCGAGGGTCTGCGCCTGAATCCATGCCCATGTCCAAGTCCCATTAGCCAGTCTTAACCTCCATTGGGTGCCTAGGAATTTAGGTAAGGTAAATGAGCATGTGCTTTGTCAAGGAAAGGAGAAATCACTGATCTGTGGGTTACCGCTCGGCTTGTCTTCTTCAATGTACTTCCTTCATCTATGCCCACAACTGACCGACCGACCGGCACATGCTCAGTGCCATCCTGGAACCCAAGGTGCGTGGTGCGCTGCCTACACGTTAGAAGAGAATGGTAAGTAAGGGTCCTTGTGCTATATCCATCATTGTTCGGTAATTGAGAGTCTGTGCACGGTTAGCATGTAACATAGGTATATGGGTGCAGGGAATTTTGAGAGAAGGGAAACTGAGACACCAGTCGAAACCTGGGGTAAAACTGAGACTATCGTACTAGTAGTGGTAACATGTTTTTGCTGTTTTATGGTTTTTTGATTTCTAAGAGATGGTGGCGGTATAATGAATGGGGTGTATAGGGAGTGTCGGTGATGTGGGGATGCGTGTGTGGTTAGCCATCAAATGAGGGGTCAAGTTCTTCATCATCCAGCTCTATGGCTTCTTCTTCAACCAGGGAATCCAATGCTTCATCGTCAAGACCTGTGATGCTGGTGACTGAGATCCTTTCTTTGCCATGTGGGTTAATAGGGGATCAGGCGAAAGGCCACATAATGCAGCTTGGATACCGTGCCATCAAGTTTGGCCAATATATATGAACCACCTTGGGTGTGGCGCAATATTACCATGGGACCGAGGTACTGTGGCTTCGTCTTTCGACTTAGCTCATATTCAACTTTTGAGTTGCATACCAGAACTAGGGTACCAGTTGGGAATGCATAGTCCTTGATTGATGCATGGTAGTGATGTTCGAACTTCTTGATGGACTGGTATCTGGCCTTGAGCACTTTATCCTTGATACCGCGTAGATCTTCTTGCCATTTCTGAAGTTGCCAGGCACGCCATGCAATGAGGTCGATGGTCGAGAATTCCCTTTGGCCCGGCAAGTCTACTAGAAAGGTGCCTTCAGCAAGGTCAAATGGAAATATGGGTTCAACACCATGGACCATAAAATATGGCGTTAGACCTGTATCCTGGTGAACGGTAACACGCTCAGCCCAAAAGACCACATGGACAGTTTGGTACCAATGTGACTTGTCCCCCTTGCAACTCTTCATGATGGCCTCCCGGACATTGTAGTGACATCTTTCAACTATACCATTAGCCTGTGAATTGTAAGGTGAAATGCAAATAGGATGTATGCCGTATTTCTCTGCTAGATCATCAACAGCCGCAATGAACGCGGGCCCGTTGTCAGTAACGATTTCGGTAATAGGTCCCCACCTGCAAAGGAGTTCCTCAAAGATGAACAAGCTAAGGGACTTGGCGTTCTCCTTGCGTAACATATGCCATTCTGGGTACCCAGTAAGTGCACAGCATGCTTGCACTAGATGGTTAAATCCACCGGCTTTTGGCATCATCATGCAATCTAAGTGGGCTTTGCGAAAAATGCCGCCAGGCACCGGTATGGTAGGTGGTATGTGTAACTGAGTGTTCTGCCTGACTTGGCATTCGTGACATGTCCTAAGGTACCATTTGATATCATCAGTAATATGAGGCCACCAAAAGCGCAAGAGGAGTCTAGTTCGTGTAGAGAAAATACCCTTGTGACTGAGGTCATTGTGAGCTTCCTTTAGGATGCAGAAACACTTTCCTTCAGGTATGACTAACTGATGCTTCCCTTGAGGGTGCTGCCGCCACAGGTTTCCTTCAAGTTCGAAGTAGCGAGTGGTGGACCGGACAAATGATTCATATTCCTCCTTGGTAATGCTGACAGGCTTTTGTTGGTTTGTCAGGAAACACTGGATATCCATCAACTTCGCATCTTTGGTTTCAGCTGCCTCAGAATGCGGTATTTCTTTGGTTTCATCAACTGTGGTTATGGTACCTATGCAAGCCAAAAACATAGGAGGGCGGGTTAGCAGACACTGCGCGGATGAAGAGTGAGGCTGTGGTGAGGCATGACAAGTTCGGTCATTTAGGATCTCTATGCCAAACAAGTATGAGCGGTCAAGCCAATCCTCGTGGTCATCTTCCTCTAGGGGGTCTTCATCAGCAGGTGGTCTCCTTGAGAGTCCATCAGCACCGGTATGTTTAGAAGCGGATACATGTACGAGTTTGAAGGAAAATAGAAGTATACCTGCAATCCACCTATTGATAGTAGCATTCGGCTGAAGACCAGGGTTATTGATCATTCCCTTGATATACTTTGTATCAACCTCAACCATAAGGTTGGTGATGCCAAAGAGGTAGATCCTAACTGCTTGCAGTGCGTGGAATAGTCCATAGAGTTCCAATTTGGCTTGGGAGTAATGACTTTCGACTTCAGTAAGTGTCATTGAACCGAACCGACTGGGGTATTGTTTGCCATCTTCGCCTACTTGAAGTAGTATGAATCCTACGGCAACGACTGAGGTATTGACTGCAAGGATGACCTCCCTACCGCAGGCATGATCTATAGGCCTCAGCATAGGGGATTGGATGATGGCGTCCTTGAGAGTAGCCATAGCTATCTCTTGATCTTCCCCCCAGGTGAATGGCACATCCTTCCGGGTAAGAGAGAACAGCGGTTGGGCAATCTTGGCGAAATCCTTGATGAAGATGTGCAAAACACCATAAGTACCAAGGAAGCCACGTACTTGGGTTACAGTTCAGCATTCTGGCCAGTCACGGATTTTCTGCACCTTGGACTGCTCTGGGATTCGTCCTTCCATAGTGCACATATGTTCTATGATGTTAGCAGTTGGGGCGGCTAAGACAAACTTGGATGCCGAAACGGTCAGCCCTACTATTTGTAGTCTATGCAAGATGCAGTTCTGGACCTGCAGATGTTCCCATATGAAGCAGCGAACACCTGGGTTATCCGGTATAGTCTCATATGAGCCGTCAGCCCTTTGATACCAGGTTTTGACTGATTTGGAAGCAATGACATCAATAAAGGGAAGAGTATACCGTGGAATCTCGTCTTGCAGAACAAATGCTATGTCTCCTTGGAATAGTTAGATGCCATTAGCATGCCCCATGGGTAGGGTGGTTAGCCAGTGCAGTCCTAAGGGTGTACTGAAGGTGGTCAGGTCCTGGGGTTCTTCATGTAGTGACCATTGATCATATCCTGAAAATAAGTCCATCATACCATATACCACGTAACCAGCAAATGATTCTGCTAGATGCTCGACAAAAGGGGGAACCGAAGTGTCCTTTATAGTTACCTTATTTAACGGCTGCAGGTCGTGTACCAACTGCAGTGAAGTACCGTCTTTCTTGACTACACAGAACCATCACGATCAGTAGGAAGTGGTGGATGGTTCGTACACTCCTGACGCGATTTTTTCCTTGATAATGGTCACTACCTTGTCTAGGGTAGCCAGCGTAATGGGGATATTGCGCTGTGCCCAAGGCACGTGGGGTACTGTTGGTATCTTGTATGGTGGAAAGTACCTTTCATCTAAGCAGCCGTGCTCTGAGGTATCCCAGGTGAATGCTAGCTCATGTTGCTTTACTAGCCACTGGACTAGTTTAAGCTCATCTGGCCATAACCATTTTGCTGGGTCTAGGTCTAGCTTGTCCACCCTTTCCTGAGTGAAGCGATGGCCAGGGGTGAATTCAGGTGGGGCTACCAGCAGGATCGGTATGTTGGCTAGGGGGTCTTCTGGTAATTGCTGCTGGATGCGGTATTCTGGTGGAGTCGTGGTTGGTACTGTGCGGACTTTCTTGGCAACTGGCTTGTAGACGTAGGAACAGGATACTGAATCTAGGGAATACACCTGACTAAAGGCTTCTGTAGTGGTAGGGTCAACAACTGAATGGGTAGAAGAGAGGTAATGATAGTGTGCGGATAACCACGCATAAGGGAAACAGGGTTGGGTATAGGTGCTCTGCATGAGCGGTTGGTTCGCAGTTAGTGCTGGAGTATTATTGGGGTTATTCGGTATCACTGAGAGGGAGAGGGAACATGGGTGGTTTAAGGTCTGACAGTCTCCTCGAATTGTTAATGGATCATCAATAGTCAAAAACCCTTTGCTGCTTCATCCTCAGCACACCTGGTACAGCCTGGACACTTCTTAATCCAAGGTTTGGTAGGAATACAAATCATTTTGCCAGTGTTGGGGTCGATGAGAGTAATGTCCTGGTTGCCACTCGGCATGTCTTCTGTCTTGCAGCTGGTCAAGGTATAGAATGGGCGGCCCAAAAGGACATCAAAGTTCACTGTTTCTACTACCTGAACCTGGAAGAGCATTTCACCAGTACCAAAGTCCAAGGGCATGTTTTCCACTACACTGAGTGTTTCATTGGTAGAGGTGTTGACTGATTCCATCGTTAGCTTGTAATCCGGTCTAAGAGGTATTGACCCCAATGATTGATCATTATCCTTGATGTACTGTTTGGTTACAGGCACGCCTGTCAACTTGTTGACTAGAGTGGTGTCCTGTTACTTAAGGGTCTTATATAAATTTGCATATAATGACAACACTATTATACGCAGAAGACTTCTTGCCAGTCCCTAAGTACGCGGTCTATGACTTTTCTAGTTTTTGTGGTAGATAATGCAGTGAGTTCTTGGGAGGATTTAGTTTGTTGTCCTCTTCTTGCTTTATACAATAGCACAATATAGAATTTGGTGGGAAGTTTGTCTGTGTTCTGGTAAAATTCAGTAGGTATGTTTCACCCTAGTAGGTCATGTTTCAACCTATGAAAGTTTGTTTCAACTTTGTCGTGTTCTCCTGAGGTTCGTATCTCACTTTCTGTTGAAAGAGAGAGTTGGTGTTCGTAAGCTAGACTGCGAGCTGTAGGTTTAGTTGTATATGACGCAGTTATACAACTGTTGGTTAGTAATATGTAGGACTTGGTCCTTCAAATAGATACGGTAGTTATACAGTCAACCCCTGTAAGGTAGTGTATAACTTTGTGATTTAAGCAAGGTAGTCAACCCTTGAATGTCAACAGATCTGGAGCGGTTCGGCGGGTGCGGTGTAACAATCAAGCCAGCCCTAGGCTTGTAAGATTGTTTACTAATGATCGTCTAAAGTGCTACCCTTATCCTAGGGTGGACCTTCCTATTCTAGCAGGATCGCACTTAACAGGATCTCCATCGTTTACCGGACCGCACCTGCCGAACCGCTCCATGTCCTAAACCCCATTGCCACTTAACTCCATTGGTGCGTTATTCTTTGATTCTTATTGCTAATAGTTCGTAGGTACATATTACATGTTACCGGTTGGTTCAATGGTACTTTACATATGGGATACCCACACTATTTACCGTCGCTACTAACTTCACCTGTACATTCCAAAGTCTCATGTGACTGGGTATATAGGACTGAAAAGTCACTCACTTACTTACTTTCGCTCCCTCGATCATTCGTAGTGTTAGCCGCCAGTAATCACCCTCTGCAGAATAAGAGATATCCTTGCACCTTGCTTCTCATTCATAGTTAGATCAACGGTAATTGACCAATTGTTGCTGGACTGCTACCAGTGCATTGTGGTATCCTTTAGTCATTCTTAGGTCTTGGTTAAAGCTACTGACTCATTCTGGTGCTTGCCTAAAAGCCTGTGCTTACCACTCGGTACCTTCGGTCGAGTCTGCTTGTTCTTATTTCTAGGAATCCCTCTTATCAAAAGGGATACTCTCACTTTCGGTTCCCTAAGGGTCGACTACCAAAGCTTGCACTTATAGAAATTAGGCTAAGTCTATACTAATGTAGCCCCTTTCTATTAGTTTTAATGAATTAATCTCAGTCTTGTAATGCAGACTACATTAGGAAAAACTGTTCTGCTATATAGCTCTATATAGCCACAATAGTTCCCAAAGCTACCATAGAATCTATAGACAAGTGCCTATTATAGAGCATAAAATAGCTTTCTAAAGCTGCTATAGCTGGACAAAATATACCAAAACTCTCATAGTTGATATAGCTTCCACTGTCTCCATTGGCTCAATACCATCTAGAGGTGCTTTGCTTAGAATAGTTGTAATAGATGCTTGTTTCTCTTAATAATTTGCATATTCATGGAGTGTCAAATGTTATAATAGATCTTTGCATTACACTAGATTGAAAACAGTATATAAAGCTAAGAGAGTCAAGTGCTATCAACCCTCCCTTCACCATCCCCTTCCATCCTAGACAAAGCTGATTTTTCCATGTCCGCATAGGTCTCCTGGATGTTACTATCCTCATCATCCATCTGAAGAGATAACAACTCATGGCCAGATTCTTTACTGTTGGTGTATATTAGAAGCTAGATATTAATGTAGAAAGAAGACGTATACCAAATACTTTCATATAGATCCTTCTTGAATTGTTTCATCCAGTTAGGACAGTCCTTTTGCCTACACTCCAGCTTGTTCATATAAAATTAATATCTGGATGTGTATGAGATGGTGTTAGAATCACAAAACCAGCAAAGAGCTACTCACCTTGTCCTGAATTGCATCTCACTGAACTTAACTTGAGACCTAAGCCTTTCACAGTTAATGTCCCTCAGACACATACTCTCAGAATCAAACTCAGTGAAATCCTTCATCACAACACACAGATCAACACCATCTTTAGTCAACACTCCCCAGATGATATCATACCATTGTATGATAGCCAAGCTAGACTTTGGAATTGGGCCCTTCCAATGACACCACCTCCATCATCCGTCAATTCAAACAATGCTCTTGTGAGTCCTCAGCCAGGTGCCGAGAAATTCACACATGAAAAGATATTTTCATCATTCTTCAATGCTCTTGGCACTGCTATGGCTGAATTAGAACAGAAGCTGATTACACTATCTGCAACTCACACATGGAGTGTAAGCAATTCTACCGTTGCAGTGCCTGGTAGCGACATCAAGTGCAAGCCAGATCTTGTGCTATCCAATGATATCAAGCTCAAGTGGGGCAATATTTATGTATGCACTAAACTAACATACAGTCAGTATAAGCCTGCACAGCGAATTATGAAGGCTGTAGACACCCAGGCATACCTACTTCGCAGCAATCAGCCCTGGAGGCATTTTGCATTTATTTTGTCATTTACAAACCAATATCATAAACTATGGGTCTTGTTGTATGACCATGCTGATGGCATTGTAACCCCTTGTATCAAAATCCATCACAACCCAGACTCATTTATCCAAATCATTGCTGCTGTTCTCTTTGGCAGCCCCAAATGTATTGGGTACGATTCCACTGTCACCTTCTGAAAAAACATCCTATTTCCCCCACCCCCAGGTACAAATATACCTGACTATCGTCCACACAAAAACCTTCCTACTTGTACTAATCAAAGTATTACCATTTCTGCTGAACACGTCAATGAGCCTCTCACTGCACTGCACGAGGATCCCCAGGAACTGCCTACTAATAATGAGACAGAGTTAGCACTCCCTTCAGATAATAACATCAAGTCTACATCTCCTGATTCTCTTGAGTCATTATTCGACAGCAATCTCAAGTTTTCCAAAGAGTCAATAGAAGAGCTTTCTGCTTCCCCTCCTTCCTCCCTCACATATTCCACTCCAACCCCTTGTGGTCACTAGTGCTCCCTTGTTGAACCTTATATCTCAAGCTCCCCAGCAGGGGGCTAACACCACCTTCAGCTCTACACCTCATCCTTTCCATTTCCCACATACTCATAAATTGCCCACAGAACCCTGTGGCCTGATCTGTGTCAAGGACAAGATCTATACCATCCTGAAGATTCTCTTTACCACCAAGGGCCTTGTTGGTCACGACACTGTCTGTTATCTGGTCAGTCTGGATGGAGAAGAATACATTATCAAAGATCACTGGGTCCAGGGTGGTGAGGAAGAAGTTTTGAATAAAATTAATATACTAAAGGTAATGAGTGGTGTATCTGGTGTCCCAGAGCTGGTTGATTATTGGCTGGTTGAGAGATCTGATAACATTGTTGATCATACACGGGATTATTGTCATGCAGAAAATGTTACAGTAATGCTGTACCCCCCATCTTTTCCCCTATCTCCTTGAACTTATGGCTGCATTGCCTTGTATTCATATAGCCTCGGCTTTCCTCATGATTACCTTTGACTCAGTTCGTCTATCTCTGACTCACCTTATCTATGAATCCCTTTGACTCATACCCTTGACCCATGGACATGCGGCTGTGTTGCCTTGTACCATATCAGGCTCTTGCCTACCCTTCCTAGACTTACTGATACTTGACGACCTTGCCCTAAAGCTATTCCCTATCCCCTATATATACTCATCATGTATCACAGTTGTACTTCACTTTAATCCTACTTGGTTTACACCTGAAACCTGTTCGACTTGCTTAGGCTTCTCAACCTAAGTGTCTCTTACTTGATCTACCTTAGAGCACTCCTCTTCGGTAGCCATTTGATCTTCGTCTTAGAGGTGCCAGCCCTCTAGCTGAACCTTTGATTCAGCCTTAGAGGTATCCAGCCCTCTAGCCTGTATTATTGAACTCCGCCTTCTTGTGTGAAGGAGACCCTGCTTGCCACAGATATCATTTGCGGACAAGGCTCTCTTTTGAGCCTGTGATAAGAGAACCACCCAAGTTCATAACAGAAAACCCAAGTATTCGAGGCACTCATCGTATGCACGTACACCTCATAATGAAGCCCCCCTGTCATGCATGGTATGAACTCCATACCATACCATATACATATATGAGGTGATAAGGAATGTATGATACACCATACTACACCTTTCACAAAGTTACTCTACCATTTTTCCTTGATTCATTAGCTTACATTCTCAGTTTCTACTGTATTCTTATTCTATGTATTTGTATCTCATGTATCTCTGTTTGTTTACATTTGTTTCAGTCTCTTTCTATTTTTTCTAGGTTCTTTCAGCCACCTGATTTTCCCACACTCTTCTGAGCATGTTTGTAAGCATGTCATGTGACTGGGAACATTCTGATTTGTAAGGATTCCTGCTTGACTCATCATGATTTGTCATGATTTGTCATGCTTTGTAAGACTTACAGTTGTATTTGTAAGACATTAGTAAACAGGATGACTCAACACACTAAATGGCCTGGTTTTCTTACCAATCCATGTGATGACTCATGCCATTTACTCATCTGTATTTGTAATACTACCATGTAAATTAGTAATCAAGCTGACTCAACACCTGGTTTCTTACCAATCCAGTACTGAATCATGCTTAGTAATCTGGCCTCCCAAAAGGTATAAAAGGAGCCCATTTTATACCTGAGCAATATAGTTCTTCCCACTTGAAGCCTTCTTTCTCAATACTAGTGAGATTATGTAAGACAAGTGCAGGCCCTGTGTGATTGCCTTGAAGACACATTGATTACATAAGCCTTTGACTGTATACTACTAAACTCTGAGAGTAGATTATACAGTAAGGTAACTCTTTCTATTCTAAGGTTGTACAGCACTAATTTGGAGAGTGTCTATACAACAGTCGTTTCTCTATTCTAAGATTGTACAGCACTTATGGGATTTTCGGTACCTAGTACACAGTGAATTGGTAGACAAATCCGTAAGGTAATACACCAAAATTCGACTACTGTATGTAAACCGACGATTTAAGGTTCAGCCACCTCGGCTACTTCCGAGTCGAGCTCAGCGTTACACAACTAAGTCCAACAGCACTGATTTGAGAGTGTCTACACAATAATTGTTCATCTTTCCTAAGGTTGTACAGCACTAATTTGAGAGTGTCTATACAACAAATCGTTCATCTATTCTAAGCTTTACTTGTACATTCATAAACTCTCCCTTTCATGTCAAGGGAGACTCATCAAAGTTAAAACAGACTTTCATAGGTTGAAACACGACCTACTAGGGTGAAACATACCTATCAGATTTCGTTATAGTCTATTGTATACTACTGTGAGTAACTTTGTTTTATTATCTTTCATGTCTATTAGGTTGTTGTAAAAAGAAATGGTAATTCCTCCCAAAGAACTAGCATGTTATCTACCATGAAAACTAGAAAAGTCGTAGACTGTGTACTTAAGGACTGGCAAGAAGTCTTATCCTGTATAGTTGTGCTGTCTCTATATACACGTTCTATATAAGACCCTTAAGTAACAAGACACTGCGCTCGCCCCCTTCATGCATTTTGAACACTGAAGGAGTTTGTGAATGCGATCAGAGATATCGCTATCAGTGAGTTTTAGTTGATTGTACACAAGTCTGGCATTTATTTATATGTATTTTAGTCCAATGCATGGCAGCAGAATGTGGCATCTTGCATCATGACTGTAGTCTTTACAATGCAATAATCATGGGGAATCCCAATGATAGCAATAGGCTATTGATTGATTGGGAATTCGCCATATATGTAACTCCAAATGATGAATATTCTATTGGTGGTACTGTAAGTAAATCTCTCTTGAACACTTGAAATTTTGTTAACTGGTTTATCAGGGCACAATCCCTTTTATGTCACATGTGCTTCTCGCTCAAATGGCAGAACTGCAGACCAAGGCAACACAGCAAGAAGTGCACAAATCATCTTCCAAAACTTTGGTGCTGCTGCCATCTCACATCTCTCAAAGCTTTGGGGATGACCTCAAGTCTCTTTTCTATGTCTTCACCTACATTTGTATCAAGTACAGCAGCCCTAACAGCAGGGAGCGCCAGGAGTCTATGCTAGACTCTTTGCCAGATAGCTAGTCATCTCTTGACCTGGATGTATACAAATTGATGAAGGTCTACTTCTTTGCAGTCTCAATGGAGGAGGCACATCTTGGAAAACAGTTCCACCCATACTTCACAAAACTTATCCCCCTTGTGAAAGAGCGGAGAGTGATCTTGAGGGACAATATGGAGATGCGGGTCACTTTTGACAGTGTCATTGGGCTTTTGGAATGTCATCTTGCCACCCTTCAGGATGATGAGGAGCACTTCTTCACCAATGAGAATCTCAGGAAATCTGCTGAAGAACTCACTCAACATCTGAAAAAATGGGCTGCAGAAGTGGGCTGGTCTACTAGTATTTCTTCACCACAATCGGCCAAGCAGAAAAAGCATGAAGGTGACTTGCTGGGGAGTGACTTAGATAACTTGGTGACTCATGCAACGGCAGAGTCAGAAGGCTCAGATCAGATCTATGACTTACATTGACCTTAAATCATGTCAATACTAGTTTAGCTGTATCCGAAGTGATTGCATTTTTCTTTCCAATGTTTCCCTAGTAGTGTTGTCTCACTTGAATATTACTTATGTTTTTGTATGCAATATCACACGTGTTCCTTACTAATCTTTTCTCAGCTGCATCTTCATCTTGCATCAGCTTCAAGTTCATGCCACTTGAAGCTCGCTTATCCTTGCATTACTCTTCAATTCACCTCATTTGATCTGAGAATTAAACACATGCAGCAGAAAGAAGAGATTTGGATTACAATTGAGAGAGACCTGAGCATGATGGTGGTATGTACTGGTTCAGGGACAGGTACACCAGGTGGAAAACACAGTAAGTTTCAGCTATTGGGAGATGGGTACTACTTAGACTGATTGCTCTTTCTTTGGGTTTGATAATACATGTACTAAATCGAATCAATCTCACTGGTACACTGCAGATCACTTGCTTAGAAGACATGCAACAGCTGGAGATGTCATATTTCTCCTTCAAGTTGCTCTTCCAAGTCACCTTACTCACATCATTTTTGAAGACATATCATATCACATCATGCTATGTCATGTACTTAGAGAGAACCCACAATTCATTCCAACCTCAAGGTGTCGTCATATAAAATATTTGGCGAGTTTGTATTTACTTGTTAGTTATTTCTCTTTCTGCTCAAGTCTGCTGTTCATACATCATGTCTCCTTGTGCAAAGAAATAGGTCAAGCGCAAAAGTTTGGAGGTGTCTAAGCCTCAGCCTAAGAAGCACTGAGCAGCAGAACCTGTTGAGGCATCTAGTGCACCACTTGTGTCACTTCATCTAGCTAGAACAAGTACTGATGAACCTGGTAGGTGTTCTGGCCACCCAATACAGGAACAGGAGGTAGGAATGCTCAATTGGAGAAGATTGGCATATTGATAGAGGCTTCTTCTCAGGCACATCAACCTAAGGGCTCTACATCCCTTGATTCTACTGTTCCTGTCAACCCTCAGGCTCCAGAACCACCTTGCAGTAAGGGCCAAGGTTGTCGTCCAAAGGTGTGATGCATAGTCATATTATTTTTCTTAAGACCAATTGTTTGCATCTAGGTTGCACCCCCACTATATAGTCCATCAGCTACTACAGATGCCAATACCACAGAACCCTCACAACCTTTCAACCCCTTGATCTGTCAAGCTGGAAGAAGATTCAGGTTTGCTATGCATGCGCCTACTGTCCCTCCTGGCCCATATCCACACAGCCTACATCCTACTGTTACCAAGAAAGTCGCTTGGAAGCCAGCTTGCCAAATTGCAACTGGCCCTAGTGTAGCTGATTCGGTTGCACCACCAGCTGGCTTTCTGGACCAGAACATCGACCCAGCCTTACATAACATCTATCTGGTTGAGCATCAATCATTAGAAGCAAATATCAGCTCTGATGACAACAGTAAAGACGATGACAATGACAATGACGAGGAGGATGATGAGGAGACAAGTCACCAGCAGATTGGCTGGGGGGGGGGGGGGGGGGGGGGGTGTTGGTGGACATCGCACTGAACATCCAGGTAATGTATTTGCAACTCTCCTGTAGGATCAGTCGCCTTCATCTTTCAGGCAATTTTACTAATACAAATTACAGGATTTCCTGGGCATGAGCCCCCTTTACAATCTCAAGCTACTCATCCACTTACACCAGAATTTGATTTCCAATATTCCCATGATGAAAATGACATGGTTGCACAGACCAGTGTCTCACATATGGCTAATCCTTCCATGCCATCCAACCAGTTGTCCAATAGTTCACAGGTATGCTGAGTTGACATTGACTTGCCAGTGTTGTGCTCATAGTTACTTGCCTTTCGAGGCTCCTCCAGATGCCTCGCCCACACAGCTACAGCTGCAGGAAGCTCAGGTGAGGCAATGAAACTCATCCTTGGCGAGGCTCATTTTTGTTTCTTTGTAGGTCATGACGTTCACAGCCAGACAATGTATTGAAATGCCATTGCAAGAAGAATGGCCAGCCACATCTTCCCAATCCTGAAATCCTAGAGTTGTTGTACCAAGTCGAGTCTGATGAGGACCAACCAACCCAGTGGACCAAAACTAAACGATCAAGAAAACTTGATGGGCCAAAGCCTACCCAACTAGCATAGTATGGTCCTGCAATGGAAATGTTTTCTCAAGGATGCTAAAGGAGAATGTCATGTACAACATGCCCTGGAGAATCCCTTCCCAGCTTTAGTTGCTGATTACCATCATCTGTGAGCGAGGTTCTTGTTTCAGTCTTAATTGCATGGGATAGGGACAGGCAAACAATTTGAAGCTGGTGAGCATTTGTTCCCTCTTTAAATGAACCATTTCTTATCGTAATTCAGGGATTTGGCCTCAACAAAAATCCAACATGGCTTGGCTGGTAGGTGTGATTTCACATTCCCACTGCTCTTGCTAATACAAATATATGTATACTACAGTTGTATGACGATCTTGCAACCTGGCGATCTGATTTGAAGAAATCTGCTACAAGCCTGGCACCCTAATCATACTTACTCATTCCCCTGCCTTTGATCCCCATTCATGAATGTGCAGTGTGGATAGAACATGCTGCTGCTGCCTTACTCAGAGGGTTGCTCTTCCTGCACTTTGGATTAGATGAATATGTAAGTGATCTTGCACTGACTGAAGCTATTCTCACAGAACATTTTTAGGGGAAAACAAGGAATTTTGCACATCCCACACTTCGTGATGTTGTCATCATCTTCTTCTATATGGGGCCTTACTGAATTGCACACAAGCGACCAGACATATTCTGCAATCAATTGCCCATGTCATGTCTAGCTCTGCTTGGCGCAGCAGTAGTATTTTTGGCCCTACTTGACATCATAATATTGATTTAAGTTTTCCCTTTATAGTACAACTGCGTCCTCGACAGTCTTGCGAAGAAACAGTAATGGAAAATACTACCCAATGTTTACTGCAAAGGAATATGGGCCTATCTACACCAAAATGGACCAAATGCTCAAGGATATTCTTCAGGATCCATACCATGGCCCTAAGTTGTTGGTGCAGCTGCAAGAGTGGGCTGAAGCTGGATGGCAAGAATTGTCACAAACGCCTCGTTCAAATCCTAAATTCAACCCTACAATTCCCTTAGCACCCACTACTCGTGTTATCCATGTAGAAGATGACGATGAAGAAGTATTCTATGACTGTGTAGATTAGATAAGATAAGATAAGGTCATGTGATATGATAAGATAACAAAGAACATTCCAGAACATTCCATTATGTAAACATCGTACGATTCTCATTCTATTTAATGATTGGCTAGTAGTTAAAACTCAGATTGTATCTCCGTTTCAATAGTTGTATATAGGTAGTCGATTGTAGTCAGTAGTTCCCTAGTTCAAACCTCTTGTGTATTCATCATTGAATTGACTCAAGGCGCACTTGCTCCTCTCTCTCTTGTTGTGATTATTCTAGTTTGAGTCCTAGTCTCTGCCCTAGCGTTTATTCATTCTTGGGTTGTGACATTAGGTTTGAACTTAGGAGACTCCGACTCTCGCATACCGCTCGCACTACTTTCTCTCTGAGCGAGTTCAGGAAGATCTATCTTCTCGGATTCCCTCCGACAGCCATTTCACGTTTTCCATCCACCTCTTGCTCATTTGAGCACAACTTTTCTTAGTTTTACCTTTTCGTAGTTAGTAGTCCTATACCAGGCCCTGCCTTACATTGCAGCCGCCAGTATACAGAGGTGTTCGCTACATTAGGAGCATTGCTACAACTTTGAGTGCTGGCCCAAGACCCTGCCTGCTCAACGTTACTATAGTTTCTTTTTTACCTACCTTTTCTCTTCATACGCACGTAGGCATCTGTTTCGAGTCAATAGCAGAACTGTCTAGACTCTACGCCGTCTCATCAAGGAATTAGTGACCTACTCTAGTGAGACTCGCACCATGTAAGCTTTGGCTGGAAGCAGTGATAACTTGTCCTAGATTGGTACTCTCTCGAGATCGCAAAGATCTAGTTTTTCCCACTTGATCGGGTATAGTTTACGTATCCATTTTTAGTTAGTAGATAGGGACGTCAGTGTGGGATTTTACCAGAACCCCTTGACACTCCATACGAGGTAGATCCGATCAGATATCGGGGACCGCGGAGATTCCATTTACATACTTCTTTTTCCTTTTCCTTTTCATCATCTTTCCTTTCCAGAAGAGCCGTTACAACTAGCTCTTCACAGACATCAGTGAATCGGGTTCCAGAATACAACTGGCACTATGTCTGAACCAACCACCACCCCTACTCCCATCCCACAGACTGTGGAAGAACTCGTGGCCTACATTAAAAAGGCACTAGAGGAACAGGCCAAAGGTTTCAATAATGTCATCGGAACGCTTGCATCAAAAAATGAAGCATTATCCACTGATCAATGAAGATCTGGAAATCAGGCTTAGATTGCAAGCGGAAAGAATCGAGATATTAGAGAAACAAGCCACCCGACCGCAATCCTTTTCCTCCATCACCACACCCTCCGTAAAACTCTCTAAACCCTCAGACTTCACAGGAGAAAAAGATTCCATCGATGCTAAAACCTGGCTGGGCCAGACAGTCCTGTATTGTACCCAGTGGCCTGCAATGAGTGATGGACAAAGGCTCTCAGTGATGCTGTCCTTCATGAAAGGCGCTGCAGGAAGATGGGCTGGGAAATACATCGAAGATCTCCCAAAAGGAACCCTTACCATGGAGAAGTTCTCAGCAGACTTCGAAAGTATGTGGATCCAAGAAGACTTAGAAGGGAAGGCAGTATGAGAACTAGAATCCCTAAGACAAGGTTCTACTACCATACCGGAGTACGTGGCCACTTTTAAACAAAAGGCCACCTACACCAAATTCTCAGACTACAACCAATGCCAGAAGTTCCGAAATGGACTTCAACAAAGGATCAAAGAACAGCTTGCTCACATGTCATACAAGGACAAAGACACACTCCCAAAACTCATTGAGCATGCTATCCAGATCAGGCGAAACTTCGAAGAGCTGGACTCAGAGAAGAAGAAGAAGACTTCTTGGTGGACCCCTAAACAAGGCACCAGAAACTTCGAGACCCCAAAAGCAGGTCCAAGTCAAGAAAACAACGCCATGGACGTTGATGCAAACAGGTTCAGGGGAAGAACCAAACTGCAAGCACAAAACAATACCTTCAAGTGCTACGGTGTGGTGAAGAAGGGCATATCACCCGAAACTGCAAAACCCCACCTGGTCATGTGCAAGTGAAAGCGACTTCAGGAAAGTCTGCTAAGGAACCTGCGGTGACACACGCATCCATTCAGGCAATGTTCAATGCCTTCAAGGAGGAGATGAAGAAGGGGGGTTTTTAGAAGGGTCTAAATCGAAGTCTGCAGATGAAGACCTGGATTATGTTTCTATTCTCTCTACGTTTTCGGAAATATCAGAAGTGTATATACGCACCAAATCAGATCATTTTTATATTCCAATTACGCTTAAGGGAAAGAACAAAACAGCAGACATCAGAGCACTTGTGGACTGTGGCGCATCAACGCTTTTCATCAGTGAAAGATTTGTGAAAGAAAAGCAAGTCTCAACTAGGAAGCTGACAAACGAGATTCCAGTCAGGAATATTGATGGAACATCAAACGTAGCTGGCCCCATATCACACTTTGCCAAACTTGGTCTAAAGATAGGAAACCATGAGGAGAAGGCAGCGTTTATGGTAACAGATTTAGGGGCAGATGATGTCATCATTGGGATAGATTGGTTAAGATACCATAACCCAGAAATAGACTGGAACACTGGAAAGTTTGCATTGACACGTTGTCCGATAAGCTGCGAAAGAAAGGCGAAGAAGAAAGAAAGACGCCTAGAGAAGAAGGAGTTAGAAGAACTTGAGAAGTGGATCGAAGGAGAAGCAGAGATCCCAATCAAAATCCGATCAATTCAGAGATCTGTCACCGTCGAAGAAATTACTGACGAAGATGAAGATCTTTTTATCAAAGCTAAAGCCTCAGTGGCTACGGAACTGGCAGTTCAAGAAGCAAAATCAAAGAAGAAAAAGAGCTTTGAAGAACTTGTACCAGAATAGCTCCACGACTTCAGAAAAGTATTTTCAGAAGAAGAATCTATGCGATTCCCAGAAAACAAGAAGTGGGACCATAAGATCGACTTCAAAGACAATAACGATCTACCACTAAATGCGAAGGCATATCCCTTATCTCCAAAAGAGTTAGACACATTGAAAAACTGGCTTGCAGGCGAATACAAACTGGGAAGACTACGAGACTCAGAATCCCCAGTCGCAGCACCTTTCTTCTTTGTGGTAAAGAAAGATGGCAAATTGAGACCAGTACAGGATTACAGGAAGCTAAACGAGAAAACCATTAAGAATGCTTATCCTCTTCCTCGTGCTCAAGATCTCATAGATAAATTGACTAAAGCCACACTCTTTTCGAAAATGGATGTAAGATGGGGATATAATAATATTCGGATAAGAGAGGGAGACCAATGGAAGGCTGCGTTCAAAACCCCTTTTGGGCACCATGAACCTCTTGTTATGTATTTTGGGATGACAAATTCCCCAGCTACATTCCAAACGATGATGGATGAAATACTCCAAGACCTGAAGGAAGGCAAAGTTGTTGTTGTGTACATTGATGACATACTTGTGTTTACCAACAAAGGCAAAGAACATCATCGGGAGATTGTAAGAGAGGTGCTCCAGAGATTGCAGGATCACAATCTTTTTCTAAAACCAGAGAAATGCTCTTTCGAGCAAGAAAAAGTCGAATTTCTTGGCATGATCATTGAAAAGGGACAGGTATCCATGGATCCAATCAAAGTAGAAGGAGTAAAGAATTGGCCAACACCCACATGTGTAAAAGACATCCAAGCATTTATGGGTTTTGCCAACTTCTACCGAAGATTCATCCTAGGATTCTCGAATATTGCATGCCCCATGAACTGATCTTCTTCGAAAAGGTGTAGAATGGAGTTGGGGAGAGAAGCAGCAGAAGGCCTTTGATGAATTAAAAGAATGTTTCACCTCTGCTCCCATCCTAGTAATGCCAGACTCAGAAAGGAAGCACAAAATAGAAGTAGACTGCCTCAGATTATGCAACAGGCGGTGTGCTTTCCCAAGAGATGGATGATGAATTATGGCATCCAGTAGCCTACTACTCGAAATCAATGAATGATGCAGAACGCAACTATGAAATATACGACAAAGAGTTGCTTGCGGTGATTCGAGCATTAGAGGAATGGCGCCATTATATCCAAGGAGCCACCCATCCCGTAGAAATTTGGACTGATCATAAGAATCTCGAGTATTTTATGACGAGTCAGAAGTTAACCCTGGCGACAAGCCAGATGGAGCCTATTATTGGCCGAGTACGATTTTACACTCAACCATCGCCCGGGGGTACAGAATGACAAAGCAGACCGTCTATCTCGGAGATCAGACCACGGAAGGGGGGTAGAAAACAACAATTCCAATCGTGTGCTTTTAAAACCCGAATATTTTCAAGTTAATGCCACAAAGAGGGGTCAAATTCTAGTGCAAGGAGAAAAATTACTCCTAAAAGAAATAAGAGAATGCACAGAAAGAGAACCTGAAGTAATGTCAGCACTTGAAAACTTGAAAAAGGCACCGATCCAATTACGTCAAGATCTAGAAGAATGGAACATGGAAGATGGTTTAGTGATGTTTAGAGGATTGGTATACATTCCAAACAGTAAAGAAATCTGTTGCAAGATTTTAGAGTTATTCCATGACTCACCAGCGGCTGGACATCCTGGACATGCCAAGACCTTAGAACTAGTCTCCAGAAACTATTGGTGGCCCCAAATTGCGAAATATGTCAATGACTTCATAGATGGATGTGAAAGATGCAAACAAACCAAAGTATTCCTGGCGAAAACTCATGGTCCTCTCAAACCAAACGAAAATACCAGAAGGACCCTGGCAGATAATCACATGTGATCTAATCATAGACCTGCCAGAGAGTGAAGGGTTAGATAGCATTTTCATTGTTGTTGATCAATACACGAAACAAACGCATCTTATTCCCACCACCAAAGATGTTGATGCAGAAGGAATAGCCAAAATCTTTCTAAATCACAGTCTGGAAACATCATGGAACCCCGAAAGAAGGTGATATCGGATAGAGGGACACAATTCATGTCCAAGTTCATGGGTCAAGTTTCAAAACGCTTAGGCATCAAATGGTCTATGTCAACAGCGTATCACCCTAGAACCGATGGCCAAACACTTCTGTGCAGAGGTCTGTGAGCTTCTGTGCAGAGTGACATGGAATTTGACTTGTGCATGAGGTGATCACTGGAGCATCTGTGAGACTCTGTGCAGAGTGGCACAGAATAGGTGTGTCTGTGAGTCACTGTCCCAGAGGGACCAAGCTGCTGCCCTTGGGCACTGTCCAGTTCTGCACAGTTCTGTATAGTGTATATTAGTTTACTGATGCAGGAAGTGATGACCACGTGATAAAGTTATGTAATCACATAAGTTTTTAACATTGTAACATGATCTTGCGGAGCAAGATAACTTTTAAGATATATCTCTCTTGTAATTAATATCATGCTGAATGGAACTGGAGTTAAAATCTTCACTGGTTCGTCTTTGCATTTTGGCTTTGGCTTCCTTCTCTTACAGAGCGACCTGATAGGCACCAGCCATCCTGAGCTGGCGGAGATCATTGCTCGACGGTAAATATAAATGAACTCGCGAGCGCGCTGTTCACCCATGCACTCTCTAGCCTTGGTCTACCTCTTGCAAAAGCTGACGTGACCAAGAGCGGCATTGGCGAGACAAGCGTCCGCATCGCAGAGAGCGTTCGCGAGAACGATGTGTACATTATCAATACTGGCTGCGGGGCAGTCAACACATCCCTCATGGAGCTTTGCATCATGATCCATGCCTGCAAGATTGCAAGTGCTAAACGGATAACGGCCGTCGTCCCTCTTTTCCCTTATGCACGACAGGACAAGAAGGACAAGAGCCGCGCCCCAATCACGGCGAAACTCGTTGCGAATATGATACAAAAAGCAGGTTGTGATCACGTCATTGTAAGTGTCTCCAAGGAACATCGGGGCATCGTTCCGGTGTCTGCGCTGTTCTGACTTGTACTCTCTGTTAACAACAATGCGCTGACAACCTGAACATATAGACTATGGACCTCCATGCATCACAAATTCAAGGATTCTTTGATGTGCCGGTAGATAAGTAAGTCCAACGTTTGACCCTGTTTCCGAGTGTAGTTTACTCATGTTCGTCCACTTTCGTCGTGCGCAGCGTAAGTGCTGTGGCGTTTTCATGAATTGGGCAATAAGTTGACACGTGTGCCCCCCCAGCTTTTTGCCGAGCCATCATCAATCCTGTACATCCGCACCCATTTCGATCTTCAAAATGTCGTAATCGTTTCCCCCGATGCGGGCGGCGCCAAGAGGTAAGAGTTTACTGATAGGAGGTTTATAATAGGCCTCATCGTTATGTCTCAGGGCTACATCCATTGCAGACCGATTGGGTGTCGATTTTGCTCTTTTTCACAAGGAGCGCAAAAAGGCCAACTCTGTATCGCGGATGGTTCTCGTTGGACATGTCAAGGACAAAGTTGCCATCCTGATCGACGATATGGCCGACACTTCCGGAACGCTCTGCCTTGCAGCGCATCATCTCACCGAGGCAGGTGTAGCCAAGGTTTACGCAATCGTGACACATGGAATATTGAGCGGCGACGCTCTAGAAAATATTGAGAAAAGCGTGCTGGAGAAATTGATCGTGACAAACACGTTACCTCAGAAGGAGAACCAGGCGAAGTGTTCGAAGATCGAAGTTATCGACATCGGACCTGTCCTCGGGGAGGTTATCCGACGAAGTCATTATGGGGAGAGCGTGTCGAAGCTCTTCCATGAGGTTCCCTACTAGAAGGAAGGGGATGTTATTGTAAGTGCACGGCGAAAGCCATGTAGCCGATCTGCGAGAATAGGTAGAGGATAGGCTTGTGTCTAGACTTGGCGATGTGCTCGGATCAATATCAGAGCATCAGATGAAATCCGAATCAAGTATCGATTAATTATAGACAGGTGACTGGCTTGCTGTAAGATCAATTCGTGAGACAAAGTTTTCAAACCAAACTCAATCTAGCAGGTGACAGAAGAATTGAATTGTGTGAGATTGTATCGCGGGTCGCTTATTGTACCGTTCTTCTGCAGGGTGTCGCCGTAAGCCGTGCGCAAGGCAGTGGCTCTACCGCGGATGAGGAAGGAGAGGCCAAGCGGTTGATGAGAGATAATTAAAGTGCCGTTGGGATGTCAGGAAAAAAAATACCACGGTATGGTTCTGAGAAGCTCTGACGAGAAGACTAGCCGGCCAGATAGTCTCAGTGACTGAGGGAGGATGGAGTGAGCGGGACCGACATAGTAGGATCCGGTTAAAGCCGAGACATGAAGGACTGAGACTCATAGAAAAAATTCCTACGGAGGACCACAACTATATAGAAAGTTTTTTAGCGTGAGTGAAGGTACCAGTCGTGTGATGTACAAGGAAGAGAGGGAGACTACTATGAGTTCGGTTGTTGTAGCACAGCTTTAGCAGTGTTCCCTAGTCTGGCGATGAAGATGCTTCTTTCCACTAAACCTCCTCGCTTTACCTTTTTCCGCTCTCTTGTCTTCAACACTTGTCTGTTAGTCGCCAGTCGTAGTCGTCTAGCTAATTGCGAGCATTCGGCACTTTTCTTATCATCACTTATTAACTCTTTCGTCGTATGTTCCCTTAGCCTCAGCATCCGTGCTGCAATTACGGCCCTCTCGTTAAACTCTCCTTCCCACTTTCCATCGCCAGGCAATGCTCTGCGTATCATGTTCACATCCCCGAATCATGCCCACCAGAGCAATGGTCACTCAAATATACACTATGACTCGCACAACAATCACCAGACAAACGGACATACTATCCACCAGACAAATGGTCACTTTCACCCACCACCACCTTCCCAATCTCACAAATCGGCAGCTTCCTCTCAGCCAAAGGAGACCGTTTCTGTCATTGGTATACCCTCTGTCTCCATACAGCACGGAAAACTCCAAGTCGGAGACTCTCACTCCAGTCAGTCCTCTCCACCATCTCAATCTCTTTCCTTGTCTCTCATACTCACAATTCGACCTAAAGGTTCACATCGCTCTTATACACCAATCAAGACCTTGGGCGACGGTTCTTTTGGCACAGTCTTGTTGTGTGATTGGCATGGGACACTACCGCCCAATACACCACTCTCTCCTATGCAATGCGGTGGCGGCGCTAGACCAGAATGGGCTGGAAAGCGTCTCGTTGCCGTCAAGAGGATGAAAAAGAAGTGGGAAGGTGGTTGGGACGAATGCAAAAGGCTAAAGGAGCTCGAAGTATGTCGATTAACATTTATTCACTACCTCCCATACTCACAAACGCTCCCAGTCATTACGCGCAATACCATTTCACCCTTGCATCATTCCACTCTATGACTTTTTTCTCCTCCCTGATACCAAGGAACTCTATTTCGTCTTCGAGTCCATGGAAGGGAATTTATATCACCTGATAAAAGCGCGAAAAGGTCGTACTCTTGCTGGCGGCCTCGTTGCTTCTATTTTTCGTCAGATCGTATCAGGTTTACACCACATTCATTCCTCGGGGTATTTCCATCGTGATATGAAGCCCGAAAATGTTCTCGTTACGACAACGGGTCTCTTCGAATATCGTTCACTATCTCCGGTAGCCCCTCCCAATGCACCTACGGAAAAGGATGTCGTCGCGATTATCAAACTAGCCGATTTTGGGCTTGCGAGGGAGACAGTCAGCCCACCGCCATACACGGAATATGTCTCAACCCGGTGGTATCGAGCCCCAGAGGTGTTGTTGCTCAGTCGAGATTACTCGAATCCAGTGGATATGTGGGCTCTAGGTACAATCATGGCTGAGTTAGTCAACCTTCGACCATTATTTCCAGGATCTGGTCAAATAGACCAAATACATCGCATATGTGAGGTTCTTGGGGATCCTGCAGACCATGGAACGGATGTCCGCGGTAGATCCATCGGTGGTGGCAAATGGAGCAGAGGACTCAAGATGGCGAAACAATTTAATTTCGCTTTTCCAAAGGTCGGTTGCTTCAATATTATGTATTTAGTGACTACTGCTGACATGACATATCAGAGCACACCTCGGGACTTCTCTTCGTATTTTGAACGCAGTGTCCCTCGCAAACTTATTGATTGTATATCGGACTTACTGAAGTATGATCCTGATAATCGCCTTACGAGTCGACAGTGTCTCGAACACCCATACCTTATTGAGGCTCTACCAGGGAACGTTCCCCCGATGCCTCCTGCTCTTCACACACAAACTCTGCCACCGATGCCATCGAGATCAGTTTCGAACGGCATGTATCACATCACTCCCTCTGCTTCACCCCGCAGCATTCCTCCGTCACATTCCAATCACTCTGCCGTCCCGAAATCACCCTACCATCAACTCCCAAGCCTGCACCCGTCACATATACCCGATGCTTCCTCCTCCCATCGATCCGCATTCGTCCCCTCCTTCATTACATCGACTACTCACACACCTACCTCACATAAAACGTCAGAATATGTCGTTGATCCACGCATACATTCGCATCCGCATTACTCGGACATCCAAGAAGAAGTGCGCGCCCAAGGAGGCGCATCCTCCCCATGGGCTAGTCATGCACGGAGTGACTCCGATCAGATGGAGGTATCTTCTCCACAAGCAGAGACCCTTCTCGATACATATCATGCGGGCTACCCAATGGAAGTACAATCTGCACCGATGGTACCGGAGTACCAGACTCGCCCCCGCATCGAACCCGACCATCCGATGCCTGCCCACGATGCCACCCAATCGCCGAGCATCAAGCTTAGCAGCAAGCTACACTTCAGCCTTGGCAAGAAGCCCTCTAAATGGGGTCTTTCCATGTTTGGACACGGAGACAAGGTACATCAGCAACTTCCTCCCGTTGACGAAGTACCTGGAGCGTCTTCTAACTCAACGCCATCGCTCAAGCGCACGCAATCCACGAGCTCTGATAGTCCGTCATTGGCAGAGTTGCAGCCCATGAACGGGTCAGCTCGTAAAAATGCCAAAGCTATTAAGAAGGAAGCTGAGCGACAATCACGCGAAGCGGAAAAGCAGCGCCGCATAATGGCAGAACGGACACAAAGGGAGCAGGCTCGTGCGGTCATGCAAAAGCGCAGCCAGATGTACATGCAGACTGCTTCGCGGAATGAGTTGGAGTGGATGTGGCAAACACATGCCAGTTTGCTAAACTCTCATCAGCGAGGAACGCCCTACGATGAGATGGAAAAAAGCAAGGTGTCCGCTTCTGGTCCCATACGACAGAAAGAGACCCAAGGAAGTGCGAAGGTATCATCACCGACGTTGAATGCTGCTTCAGGTCGATATATCAACCCTATTGACGGCACGCTGGCTCCCAACGACCGATGGGGGTTACGGGATGAGCGTTTGTCGAAAGTTCGACGAAGAGACTTTGATGACGATCATTCCATGTCTTCGTCAGACGTTCACAGCTTGAGTCGAATGTCCGCCATCTCGTTTGCTACAGTCGATAGCGACCCTGGCCCATCACGGACGCGAAGACCAACGTTGTATGGAATCAACCGAATGACGTCCGCTTCCTCACTACGCACGGGCACAACGTCCTTTGATGATTTCCCCACCTCCGCTCGGTCATCAAACTCCATCTCTTTGGACCACCAGTTCAATGACTTCTGCATACGTGCCTCTGTTGATACCACATCTTCTGCATCGGGAGCTTCATCACCTCCGCCTCTCAATTTGCTCTCCCTATCACCATCACCACGGCCGTGGATTCGTACCGATTCTACCAGTCCACAGCACTCTTCATATATGGTTCCTCCGATGATTCGATATCCTTCGTCTTCTCATAAGTCATTTGAATGTAACGGGCAGTTGTATGGTCACCCTCCAAGTCCAAGGATAGACCCTCAATCTATCATAAATCCGATATTCAAAGTAGTAAGTCAAGCCCTAGTTCTACACTTCAAGCAGAGCTGACTTTCATCTTAGACTCCATTACCAACATCGCCCAGTGATCATTTATCGTCACCACATTCTCTCCCCCCATTTTCTCAACTGGAGGCAGTTGCAGAAGGGGAATACCCTCCATTATCGCCCATGTCCTTCCATTCACCGGAAGATGACTGATGCTGCTGACATCACCACTCTCCTTTTGGTTTTATTTATCAGGTCTTGTGAGGTTGGGAACGTTCAATCAGTGGACCTATAAATCATTCATTGCTACATCTGTTCGTTCTCACCTGCCCACGTGTGCTCTCTAAATCGTATCTCACCAAACCCAGGAGGTCGATCGGGCACATCGCCTGGATTCACTGCGACTCTAGTATCCCCTCCTGGTTTATCTTACCATACTTACCCCATTCTAGTAGCATATTTAGTCTGGTTGGGCGTTGTAGAGCGCCGCTGTACTTTTACCCACATTTGCAATAGGCGGCAATCAGAAACATGCAAACCATTGTTTGACGGGGGATGAAAATATTTAATGTAGTCATAAGCCGGACCCCGTGGACAGCCCATGCTAATAGCTTCGCATCCTTGACGTTCTACTTAATGGTCGTGTGGAGCTTGTTCAAAGCGGAGGCCGCTGGAAGCCGTACGTGTGAGCTCGAAGTCTAGCCAGAATAATAGTCACATACCAATAGCTGTTCGGCAAAGTGCAAACAATAAATTGGTTAGAACTTAGCAGTGACACATCAGGCCATAACGATACTTACCCGCATGGCCGAGCACCAGGCTTGTCCTGCAGAAGATTGTCAATTATGGCACAGCGTCCAGAAGTACCGATACAAACCAGGTTGATAAATATCTTGGGATGCCCAAGAGGTCCTCCTCCTGTAACAAATTGTCACGCCATCGTTCAAGTTGAGAAGAAAATGCACCACTGACCGCCATCGCAAACAGCTTTCCGCCCATGCACAACACGGATAGGTTCATTGTTAATCATCTCCATTGCGCTCAATGGGCTTGGCTGGAGCTCGAGAATAGTTTGCTCAAAACGTGGACCTGACTGGGCGACCGCGCGTGGTCTCTGGCTGGTTGACCATGTTGTTGGATAATTTGGCGCTTGATTTGCGACGGGTGATGGAGACGCGGGAATGGGTGTTACAGCATTTGCGGAAGAAGAAGAAGAGCGACTCAGCACCTTCAGCTGAGAGGCGCGATGCACCAGACGACGGCTGAGCATGGTTGCGGACATCAAGACGGCCGAACCCGAAAAACGACATCTGTTGCGAAACTTTCGCCAAGAAAGGAAACTTCAGAATGATTATGATTCCTCTTTTACTCTAACTATCATGCAAATTATGGTACAGTGCTTGGGTACGATAATACAGAAGTGTGCAGACGAGGTGCCTTAGGATGAGTTACAGGGAACCTTTAATCCATCTCCTCTATCTCAATGTCATCAGCTTCATCCCAATTTTCATCCATTGCATCAACATCGGTCTGGCCTTCGTGATTGGGTACGATAATAAGTTTGTTGCGGGGGCCGTCAAACCGAATATTGACAGTCTCCCCATCGCGAATGCGGTCAGAAAGTAACATCACTGACAAAGGATTCAGGAGCTCGCTTTGAATAGCGCGATTCAACGGTCTTGCTCCGTATGTCGTCGAGTACCCGATGGATACTAAGTATCTTTTCGACTCGCCATCGATATCAAGTACAATCCTCTTCTCAGCTAGGCGGTCTTGGACCTCCTTGAGCCTCAAGTCTACAATCTTGAGCACATTGCTTCTGGAAAGCGAGCGCTGCACAAAAGTGTAAGAAATTTAGAACCTAAACTACATGCTATGTGATGACTTACGAAGATGACGACCTCATCTATACGGTTAATAAACTCGGGTGGGAAGTGGCCCACTATTGCCCCCATGACTAGCTGCCTAGTCTGCGGAGTTACTGGACCCTGACTCACATCGTTCAAGTATGTAGCACCCAGATTTGATGTCATGATGATAACGGTGTTCCGGAAGTCAACAACGCGGCCCTGCCCATCAGTAAGTCGACCGTCGTCGAGAACCTGAAGGAAGAGCGTGACAAATTCTCGCGAAGCCTTCTCAATCTCGTCGATAAGGACGATGGAATAGGGTTTGCGTCGAACATATTCGGTGAGTTGTCCTCCAGCGTCATGACCAACGTAGCCAGGTGGGGCGCCGATAAGACGTGCAATAGAATGCTTCTCAGAATATTCAGAACCATCGATGCGAATCATAGCATCAGGAGTGTCAAAGAGAATATTCGCGAGCTGCGGAGATATCGGTTAGATGACTGTAGTTACGATGAAGTTACACCAACTTACTGTCTTACTGAGCAACGTTTTTCCTGTGCCAGAAGGACCAGCCATCAAAAAGCTGGCAATGGGCCGCTGAGCATCGGCCAGTCCACTTCTCGATAGCCGGATAGCGTTGGCGACAGCTTTTACAGCTTCCGGCTGACCGACAACGTGATCAGCGAGGATGCGTTCCATGCGGAGGAGTTTTTCTTTTTCGGTCGACATCAAACGCGTGACTGGAATAGCCGTCCACCGACCGACAATTTCTGCGATCTGTTCAGGAGTGACGGTATCTGTGCCTCCCCCGATCCTAGCGTCCTCTTCGACCTTTTTGGCTTGAAGGGCCTCCAGGCGGCTCTGGAGGTCTGGTAGGGCATAATAGCGAAGGTCAGATGCAGTCGCAAGGTCATATCTAATATGTGCTGGGGTCAGGAAGTGCTCAATCAATCAAAACGACAGGAATACCTTCTCTCCGCCTCATCGGCCTTAGCACGTAGTTCGTCGATCCTCCTGCGTACTTCGTTGATTTCGTCGCCTTTGCGCTTTTCAGTTTCATAGGCAGCCCGAAGAGGTTGTAGTTCGTCGTCAACATCGGCAATAGCTTTGCGAGCCGCGCTAAGACGCTCTTGACTGGCCTTGTCCTTTTCGCGTTCCAAAGCATGAATTTCAACCTCCAGTTCGAGCTTACGATGTTGAAGCTTGTCAATGGCTTCGGGTTCTGTCTCCCGCGTAACACGGACACTAACACAAATCGTAAGAATCTTTGATGAGAGGTATTGATAAAATATACCTTGCACAAGCTTCGTCGACGAGATCGATGGCAGCATCGGGAAGTCGTCTCGAAGTCAAATAACGATGGGCCAGAGTAGCGGCAGAGATCAGGGCACCATCCAAAATTCGAACACCATGATGAACCTCGTACTTCTCCCGAATACCTCTGAGAATGCTAATCGTCTCAGGAACACTAGGTTCGTTCACTAAAACTTGTGCGAATCTGCGTTCCAGAGCAGCATCTGTCTCGATATACTTCCGGTACTCGCTAAGTGTGGTAGCCCCAATGCAACGCAGCTTGCCTCTAGCCAGAAGCGGCTTGAAAAGGTTGCCTGCATCCATGCCACCGCCTTCGGCACCTCGACCAGCCATAATGAGGTGAAGCTCGTCCACAAATAGAATGATAGATTGGCCGTCCTCGGATGATTTCTCCACTTCGCTCAAAACCGACTTGATGCGTTCCTCGTATTCGCCTTTGTACTTCGCACCAGCCATTAGCGCGCCCATGTCAAGCGAAAACAGGCGGCCAATGAGGCTGGCTGGTACGTCCCGGTTAACAATGCGCTGAGCAAGACCCTCTGCAATCGATGTCTTTCCAACACCAGGCTCGCCAATAAGCACAGGATTATTCTTTGTTCTGTACAAGGTGAACTTAAAGGAGACTACAGATAAAAAAAATGAAACCTACCTTCTGCAAAGAATACGGATGATTCTCCGGATTTCGTCATCTCTGCCAATAACAGGGTCGATCTTCCCTTCTTCGGCCAGAGCAGTCAAGTCGACCGCATATTTCTGCAGGGCGTCGAATCCCGCTTCTGCGTTCTTGCTTTCCACACGACGATTTCCTCTGGTCTGCTCGATAGCCGTCTTTAAGGCAGCCTCGGTGAGACCAGTATCTTTGATAACAGAGGATATTGATGGGTCCTTCAAAAGTGCTAGAAGTATGTGGTCCTGCGCGATGTAGGAGTCGTGCATAGTTTTCTGGAGTGACTGGGCCTCGCGTAAAACCTTCAACGCATTGGCGCCCACGGAGATTTCCTCTGGAGGTGGAGATTGTGAGGGTAATCTGACAATGATTTTCTGAAGTCCACGCTTAACAATGACCTGTCATGAGGTGAGTGAGCGCTGCATACGATGCCAGTATGCGTAGATACGTACTGGATCACCGCCAGCCTTCTGTATAACAGAAGAGAATAGGGAACTTCTACCCTTGTTTGACAGACCATCTGGTGAATCATCTGCCGCACCTTCATTCAAAAGAGCTGCAGCGATATGGGCAGAGTGAACTTTGTAACCAGTGAGAAACAATTATTTATCAGTGGAGTATGAACACATACGTTGGGAATTAGAGTAATCCTTTGCGAGTTGAATGGCAGCCGAGAAAGATTGTTGAGTTTTGTCTGTGAAGTCAAAGTTCATGGTGAACAGAACAAACGAGCTTGCAGAAAATGATTTAGTTGGTAGTGAGGATTCCTCTGGCTACCTTTTTATTGACCTTGGCTAGTCGTAGTATGATCTAGAACCAAGGAGAGGGGTGTGGAACTTGCTGGTGATATCATCACACGTGCAGCCTGAGTGCCTTCAAGTTAGCGCTGAGCTTACATGAGCCGTAGATGTCCAAATACAATTCAAATTCAAATTCACCAGCCTGATCTGGATGATTCTGCCAGCTCAGAGCTGATTCTGGCAATTAACATTTCTTCTTCTCCCATCCATGGTCGCATTGGACACCGTCTGGCCCGCAGATTCGGTCGAGTTCTGTCCTCATGAGAATGCTTCCGATATCTTCGTTTGCGGGACTTATCGATTAGTAGAACAGCCCCCCGTGCACGCCCCATCCAAATTAGTAGATGACGGTGACTCGGACTCAGTAGATTGTGAACCTACGATAAGAAAACAAAGTCAAGTCCGTCGTGGCCAGTGCCTTGTGTTGCAAGTGGCAGAGGACAGAGGAGTGTAAGCAAGCGAATCTATTCCTGCGAATCACTGGTTCAACAGCTATTATCAAGTTCCCAGATTCAGGAAATCAGTCTTCCAGCTGTCCTCGACCAGAAATGGTGAGACCCGCGTCGCACACTCGTGTCGTACTAAATGTCGATATTTGGGCAACCGTAGGTGTCATACCTCTCGAACAGTCTCTCCGGTACTCGGAATTGCAGATTCGGAAGGGAATGTTACCCTCCATGAGTGGCACACAGAAGAGGTGACTTCTAATGTGTTTGTAATCGCAGAAATCGTGATTCAGTGATTTAGCGCCGGCTCGAGGTATTTCAGAGCATATCCTGCGCACCCTCAGATGTTCTGTGCCTTTCCTTAGATTGGTCTACCCGACGATACCCCACAAAGTACGCCAGCCCAAGAGACTACAGGCAATTCTGATCCAAGATACTGAGACAGCAATTACGGTTCTCTAGTGGTTTCCTTGTCAAACGGCTCGCTATGTGTTCTGAATCCTGATTCAACTGGCAATTTGACTGTCGTCAACCGGTGGCACGCGCACGATCACGAACCTTGGATTGGTGCTTGGAATTATTGGGACACCTCCATCGTTTATTCGGGTGGAGACGACTTGACTATGAAGGGCTGGGATGTCCGACAGAATTTTAGCCAGCCTATCTTTACAAATAAGCGGTATGTAACTATCTTCACATAATTTGTTCATTTCTCATACCCTCGAAGATTTAACGCAGGTGTCACAACTATCCAGAGCCATCCGCACGTCGAATATCTTATAGCCGTCGGAAGGTAGGTCTTTAATTTGCTATCAACATCGCGGTTTTTGAAGTCGCACACAGCTATGATAATAGCGTTCGCATTTTTGACACCCGGAAGCCGCTAGTACCGCTCGTCCAAGGAAATGTTGGAGGGGGTGCGTGGCGTGTGAAGTGGCATCCGTCGCCCACTCGTAAGGAGGATATACTTGTTGCAGGCATGCACGACGGTTTCAAGGTGGCGAAGGCACATCACGGAGAAGATGTAACATGGGAAATTGTAAAGCGGTTTGATGACCACAAATCGCTAGCATATGGCGCAGATTGGTCATTCGCTCCTCTAGGTGTAGATGGGGAGACACTGATCGCGAGTTGCTCATTCTACGACCACATGTTACACCTCTGGAGCGGCTAGTTAGCGGGATATAAGTGAGACATAGGAGATGCGTAAGGATATCGACTGGGAGATGTTTTCATGGTACATTCTAGTATATCTGGGTGGAGATTGTAAAGTACGCGGATACAAGAGCATGATCTAGAATGAAGCACTGACTGCGGCCTATGCGAAATAATTCAGTTCTAGAGCCGGACTGTCGCGGGTTAGCATTTCACAGATGATCGATGCTCTGTGTGGAGATTGAGTTGGAGGATGGAGAAATAGGCGCCTGAGGACAAGGCTCAATCTGTTCTTTGCGGTTCTTCCAGAAGCTAGCATTTCGCCCCTTCATGACAAAAGCAAGTGTCCATCGCGACAGACCTCTCAGAGATTCTGGTTCATGGGCTGCAAAAGTGAGCAGTGAAGCCAGCGACAGGACAAACACGATTCTATTGCATCCCGTCAGCATCACAAAGAAACTGTTCTTTAGGAATACTGACCGCTCGACCAGCCTCGCACCAGCATGATTACCTGCAGTCCACTTGGCCGGCAAAGATGCTTTGATGGCTCTGGGCAACACATATAAGGCCATCTCTCCCCTTCTCCGCTTATTCTCAATAAGTATGCTCCAACCACACGTGAGTGATCCCGCGAGAACGCTGCCGTATGGCCCATCCCACACGTCATGAGGGATCCATGGAAACAATTTTGCCAGCACCAAGGTACGCATGAAACAGGCAGCGAAGAAATATGACGACAGGAAAGTGGAGAGGAATGTCGCGCTGCGGATCGCAGCTAGAAGCGCAGGAATGGCGCGATGACGCTGGAGAATGGAGCTAGGGCGAGTAAACAGGAGAGGAAAGAAGTGAACCTTCAAATGTGATTAGCAGTGCAGCGTAATGCACTCTAGGCCATACACTTACAGGCAGGTATAGAGCCATAGCCTCAATGAACGCTAGGCAAAATCTCACGCCAACATTTGTTAGGCAGGAGTTGTCGAGACCCCACCGCGTTGTGACGCGGGAATGCAGAAGCTCACAGGGCAATCCACCCACACCACGTCGGCCGGGCACGCCAAGCGCCTTCCAGACCACATCTGCATTTGCACCACCGTATGCAGGCAAGCCTTGTGGGTCGCCCCAAGATGAAGGGTACCCGCGGTCCTTGGCATAAGACGTCAGGAGGTGAGAGTGAGTGGAATTGTGTCCATAGACCCATTCTTTGGAATGCATGACACGCAAGGCGTTCAACAGCCGTTTGTCTACGTTGGCTAGGGACGATATCCTGTCAATCAAATGATCGTAGAACGGTGAGCGAGAGCTCCCTGAAATCACGGTTAAATGATATCTAACCATTTCACATACGAAAGGGGAAGTCTGTAAAAAAAACTGAATTAGACATCAATCCAATTTATTTTATTGCTAAGTCGAAGCACCTATGCGGCTGGTAGAAGAAACACCACATGATTCTGATGTTGCAAAAAGGGTTTTAGTGAATATATTTGTTGACATAAAGCATGCTGCATATCACGCACCTAGCGCTGCAGGCCCAAAATACAACAGCATCCAGCCATGCAGCTGTGCTTTGATGCAACTTCTTGGTTTTTACATCGCCTGCAACAGGCAATAGTAAATTACCAGATGGTCCAGTCTTCATTCGATTTGCGGGGATGTTGAATAAGTCATCTTCTCGGGCTGGTTCCACAGGCAAAAAATGCTGCACGATTGCGTCGGTCGCACGACAGAAAAATAAAAGCGTTAATCCAAAGGTTGCGAACGGTCGATGCGACCCTGTTTTGGACGTTCGAGTCTTTTGGAGCAAGTACAGCGCGATTGTTGAGGACAAAATATTTGACAGGAATGCTTTCTGGGAAGGCGTTGAGTTGAACATGTTTGAGTATGCCTGAGTAGCGAGCGAAAGGACTGTTGTACGTTGTTGAAATGTGGAAGCCACTGGCAACACTGGCTGTCGTCGAACTTCTGGATCGTCTTGTTTGTCGACATGGTGAACATCTAGTACTGTTTCCAAGCAGTGCTTCAATGCGATTCCGCCGCAGACGGCTACTGTGATTGCGAACGGAAATCCTGTGAGGCCCGCTTCGCGCCCCAAAACGCGTTTGAATGCACCCAAACGCGTTTGCAGACTGGACGAACGATTGACGAGGGTAAGAGCAATTGGGAGCAGCGCGGGACCGAGAGAGAGAAATAAGCTGAGAGAATATGCGCGAAGGGCGACCTTCACCGGATGACTTGGGTCATCTGGCCAGAGATCCTTCGGATTGGCAGTATTTCTCCATGATGTCTTGCGATGGTCCGAATCTGGTTCAGTATGTTCAATGACCCGAGGAGACGGCGCTGACATCAAAGCGCTGCAGAAGTGCTGGGTTCAAAACAAAAGGTGGTGCAATCACATGCAACCTCAAGTGCTAGCACAAGATTCAATATTTATTACACGATTAGCATTATCCGTATCATAGTGATCTCCACGAAAGTCACGCGTTTGTGACTTTTGACCACTCTCGCGGCAGTGACTCTGTAACCTTGTTCAGAACGTTCAAGTCCTAAATAATTTGCCACGAAATCTTTATCAGAGAAATCTTCCTTTGAATACCAGTCCTTGACTTCCCGACCTCCAAATTGCTCTTAATCATCTTTGTCAAGTACTTTTTCTAAACTCTTCGAATAGCTCCAGAAGTCAACCTCAGTGGAGGAGAACCCTTCCCCAAGACTTCGTCCTAATTCACGAGCCAAACCGGCACGTTTGACAAGATCGATTATTTGCGCTCTTGAATCTGGGAAGACAAACGATCGGAGTACTGCATCTCCCTACAAGTGATATCAAATGATGATGCTCTTGTCAATAGAAATGCATACGTGGTTCTGGAGAATTGCTCCCAAGTATTCCAGAGGTGGAATTTGAATGCCGGAGCCACCATCTTCCAACCTCATGGATGGAGAGGAATCAGATTCAGGAAGCTTTCCTTTGTCCACCAAGTCGGTATCAGAAACATCAGAGAGGTACGGTGAAAGCCACATGCGCCAAAGTTCAAGTTTGCGACCGTCTCGACCGAGCCTTCGCATCAGGCTATGACAGCGCGCCCAGTCTTGTTCATTTCCTTCCCACTCCAGGTTGGCCGAGAGAACAAGCTCGTCAAGCGTGATCTCTGATTGAGGGTGAATGAGAGAGACAAAACTTGTGTCCAAAGGCCGGTCAGACAGCCTGCTCTTGCTAGTGGATGGACTTGGACTTCTCTCCGAATGCGCTATTGTATGCTGTGCCGGACGCATCATCAGTCTTACCCATCGTCTTCTCCGTACCCAGGCACCAGTGCTAAGTTTGCCTATCTCTGCGTGCCAGTGTTTCTGCCGGAAAAACCAGTTGTACTCAAAACCGTCGTATTGAACTTCTCCCGAGTCTGTGCGCATGTCAATCATCCATGATCTGGAGACCCAGCGCCAAGTGCCATCAGGCAGTGGATAATTGGAGAGAGAGATATTCGGTTGCCGAGATCGTTTGAACGAATCGGACGGGATAGTAAATTGTGGAGGATCGATGGGAAGCAGTGATAGGTGTGAATAATATGGGGACGAGAGTACGGTGAGGCTTGGTTAGATAGTCAGGGTCTGCCACACATACGGGAGTAAATGGTGTACGCACCCTCTTTGATTTTCATACACAACAGCCCAACGATACTCGTCCTTATTGATGTCAGGAATATTTGAGATGCCTGAGATGTCCAAAGTGATTATTGTGGTGTTAACATTGCTTTGTTCGAGGGGTGGTAGTTGCTCTATGGACTTGTTTAAGCCGTCTGGCTCGGCTGATGAGTCCACTGGTTGTGGTTTGTAATTCCTGGGGCGGCAGCAGGAGAAAAGGTTTGGAAGGAAAGAAAATATACCAAAACGAGTTTTTGGAGTTAACCGACGACGTGCTGGTTCTACAGCTGAGGGATCATCAGGCGTTAATATTGCCTGGGGAGGAGCAGGCCACTGAGAACCGGCTAGCGAGCACGAGTCCTGAGTTCGGAGGTCACCGGGACCACTAGTACTGCTCGACATTGTGAGAACGGGTGATTATATGTTGTCCAAAGGCTCGCGATGCCTCGCCGCCGTACGTGGTGCTGACCGCTGTCATGGTTGTATGAACCCTATATACGTATCAACAATGACGATATTGTTCAAAAAAGGAAATTTTCATGCTTTTCATTTCCATTTCCTAGCTTAGTAAACAGGTGACTCCTCATCCGAATGTTCCGTCCTTGCCTTGTCCGTGTGGTGGGTGCTGCTCGAGCGACTCATGGATTGCTTGCGCTGTCGAACGGATATTATGCAAGAGCATTCGCTGATGAAGCTAGTTCACCTTCCTCAAGGCACTCCGTGGTCACTTCATTAATCAAGACGTGTCCATCATGTGGGACCATCCTTCCAACTGTATTGCCTGTCTGTCCAAACTGCAATTATATTGCAAGGATCCACGATTCAATATCATACCACGATATACTGGGTCTTCCTTATGAGCCAAACCCGTTTGTGGTGGATACCGCACTACTGAAACGCCGCTTCATTGAAGCACAAAGAGTCTCGCACCCAGATGCGTGGGCAACTAAGAGTGAAGTGAGTGATTCTATGCTACGATGTCAACAGAGATTTATTTAGCAGTTCCAACGAGATGTCGCTCTTCACGTATCGAATACGGTGAACGCTGCATACAAAGCACTGTCATCACCCTTGCACCGTATAGAATATATTTTGCAGCGCAATGGCCTCATGACCGAAGAAGCAGACCCATTAGAGGATCCGGAACTCATTAGCGAAATTATGGAAGTTCGAGAGGAGATTGAAGCTGGTGACATCGATCGCATTCGCACTATACAAGAAGACAATGATAGTGAGTTTTGTCATTGCGAAGGTTTGGCAGGTACAGTAATAACACTTCTTTTACAGAAAAAATAAGTGAAGTTGTGAGCTCGGTGACAAAAGCTGTGGCCGAAAAGAACTGGGAGGTAACCAAAGTTGCAGCAGTGCGACTGAAATACTTGAATGGAATTGCAGACGCTGTCAAGAAGCGATTAGATAACCTGTAGATTTACATCAATATTCTGTTTATAGATACATTTATTATGTCGGGATATTTGAAAAAATTACGATTAGCTAAAGTAGATTCTGTAAAAATGAACCAGTGACATTGTAAACAAGGGTAAATTCGGCAAATGCCGATGCCATATTTTTAGTTAGACTTGAGTGAACATGTTTCTTCACCGTCAAGGTCGCCGTCATCTTGAACGTTTGTGTGGAACAAAAAATACAGCTGAGGGAGGTCCAGAGATCCAGAGGATGTGAGTTATTGAAGCGGGCTCCGGTTGATAAAATTCTCATGGCTTTTCATCATCGCAGTTTTCTACAATTCCTCAAGTCATCATGATGAGCTATGCCTTTGCTATTCGAATATTCAGGCATCGACTCGTGCCATTGGATACATTAAAGCATTCTCCTTTTGTTGTAGTCTCTCTCAAACGATCCTTTGCGAGCCATGCCACAGCAAGCGTGCAGAAAAACCATACTGCAGATCCCAATCAATCTCGGTCACGTAGCCTGCCTCAATCTTCAGAGCAATGGCCAGCTAAGGCTCCCAAGCTAGCAGGAGCTTTCACAAATATTCCTGCAGTATCCGCATCCTCAAAAGGGACGCAACGGAACCCTACTGTATCACCTCCATTCGAGATGCCGTCTTCATCCAAAAGCCGTGGCTCGCTTGGGTCGCGAATCTCTGGTTTGTCGTCTCAGAAAGATTCATCGAAGCGTGGAACGGGACGGGGCAAGGGCAAGAGTAAAGAACAGCCCTCGAAGTCGAGACTTCCTGTCCTTGACGGTCCTATCCATGACGCGGCATTTATCGAACAGGAGCACAAGAACAATCTTGGTTCTCGCCCTGACATCAAACCCATGTTTGTAGATAACCCAAAGTCTCCGGTTGCTAATTTTTCCAATAATTACCTGGACACGCAACCAGTTTATGAATCAGTTGAGGGCATTATTTTTGGTACATCAGAGAGGGTATCTAGGTCGGTGACGATTTCTTGGTGTTACTCTTTGGCTTGTGCTTATAGCTGTACGAAGGGTGACCGTGGCCCTCGATACATCTCCTCCAGTGCTTGGTATTGGTGACCATAGAGTAAGGAGAGATGCTGAGAGGCTCGCAGCGCTTTCAGCTCTCTATCAACTTCATGATTCAGGTCAGGTGCGTGCCACCAATTGCAAACGATCGAATTAGTTCTAATGAATGCGGTTAGCTTGACAAGCCCAAGCCTTTAGCATCCTCGAGTTCCACTCCACAAGTCATCAAGCTGAGCGATGGTTCGGTCGTTGACTACGAACGTGCGCGAAGCTTTATGGACTACTACTGTCGCAGATATGGATTTGGCAAGCCAGAAATCGAGCTAGTAGAACAGCGTCAGGGACGCTCGAAGTCAACTTGGGAAGCCGTCATGACTGTGGGTGACAAAAAGATCGGCATGGGCTCCAGCGCAACCAAGAAAGCAGCCCAAATACAATGCTACTTGGACGTCACTCAGTATTTGCAGCAATGTGATCCTGACCTATGGAAGACTTTTGTGGAGGCGTCTAAAACTGGAAAGGACCTCGGTCTAGCCCCGAAGGTTTACTTTCAGATTAGCGCAAAACTCGAGGATGAGATACACAAGCTAAGCGGTGATATCAAAAAGAGCACATTATACAGGAACAGACCCGTTACTGGAACTGGCTCAGACACTCCGAGATCCCACACTGTCGCTGCTCCTGCCCCACGACCATTTTATGCCCGCAGATTTCCTCAGAATTTCTTGGCCCACAGGTCGGAAGAACTCAAGGAACGAAGAAAATCATACCTCACGAATCCAGCGATGGAAAAGATGCGGAACACAAGAGCTGCGTTACCCATCTATACTCGATCAGAGCAGCTTGTGTCGCACATACGTGAGAATGATGTCACGATTTGCATGGCTGCGACGGGTTCAGGCAAAACTACGCAGATACCGCAGCTACTCCTGGATGACCACATTGACAGGGGTGAGGGTGCTCGCTGTAACCTCATTTGCACTCAGCCACGTCGGCTGGCTGCACTCAGTGTAGCTGACCGTGTCGCCAAGGAGAGAGGGGAAGTTGTTGGTGAAGGATCAATTGGCTACAGCGTCCGGTTTGAGTCGAAATTGCCAGAAGAACATGGCTCTGTTACTTTCTGCACGACGGGAGTGCTACTCAAAAAACTTCAGTCTGCAATGGCTGAAGGCGGGCTATCGGCTGCCAGGATGGATGAGGTGACGCACATTGTTGTCGATGAAGTCCACGAACGGGATGTTGATACCGACCTCCTCCTCGTTGTACTCAAACGCCTCATGGATGATCGCAAGGCTCGGAATATTCCATTGAAGATCGTCCTCATGAGTGCCACGATTGATCCTACACTTTTTCAAAAATACTTCCCTGACGAACGAGGCGAACCGGCAAAAGTAATCGAGATCCCAGGCCGCACGTATCCCGTCACAAAACACTTCATGGAGGATTTCATCCCTGCGCTGAGAAACAATCGCGCGATGAACTGGGTGTTCCAAGACGAACTGGTCTCTAAATATCTCGCTCGTGAGGAAGCTTATGTGCGGTCTTGTGGGCGCTCAATGACAGAGGGAAACTCTCGTGTGCTGAGCGGTGGAGATGAAGAATTGGATCTGCCATGTCCCTTGGTCGCAGCTAGCATTTCATATGTCTTGCAGCGGTCTGACTCGGGGCATGTTTTGGTTTTCCTGCCTGGGTGGGACGAGATATCCGCAGTTCAGAAGATTCTTCTTGGCGGAGGTATGGATATCAACTGCAGCGATTCCTCAAAGTACAGCATCCACCTTCTCCACTCTACCATTCCTCTGGCCGAACAGCAAGTCATTTTTGAGCCCCCTCCGGAGGGCGTTCGTCGAATCATTCTGGCTACTAATATTGCCGAGACCTCCATAACGATTCCCGACGTTGTCTATGTCGTTGACGCTGCGAGGATCAAGGAGCAGCGATACGATCCTGATCGCCACATGTCGTCCCTTATCTCCGCCTGGGTTGGTTCTTCCAACTTGAACCAAAGAGCAGGGCGCGCGGGTAGACACCGGCCCGGAGAGTATTTCGGCATCCTCAGTAAGGCTCGTGCAGCCAATCTTCATCCTCATCCCACCGTGGAAATGAAACGCGTCGACCTTAGCAATGTCGTCATGCACATTAAGGCTCTCAGCTTCCCCGGGATGGACATCGAAGAAGTTCTCGCTGCCGCTATCGAACCTCCTGAGCCTGACCGTGTCGCCGCCGCCATGAAGAACCTACAGATGGTAGGTGCGCTAGATCAAGCGAAGAACCTCACGTCACTGGGAAAAGTTCTACTACAACTACCTGTGGAGGTCCAAATGGGAAGGCTCGTCCTTTACGGAAGCTTTTTCCGGTGTCTCGACCAGGCACTTACTCTTGCCGCCATTTTGACCAATCGGGACCCGTTTTTCTCCCCTATGCACCTTAAGGTTCAGGCTGCTGCTGCTAAGACCAAATGGTCGCCCAGCGGGTTCAGGTCGGACCCGCTCACCATATTGAATGCTTATAACGCATGGTACGAGATGCACCACCGCGGCGAGTATATGTCGGCCAACCGCTTCTGCAATGAGAACTTCCTTTCGAAGCCAACGCTACTCCTGATAACCAAGATCCGCGGGCACTTGATGCAGTCTCTGTACCAAGCAGGAGTCATTGATGTTTCTGCTGGTGGGAACGTCGCATCGACCGAACCTAGAAGTCGGGAGTTGACCGTACCACCTGACCTGAACGTTAACGGCAAATCGCTTCCTCTCCTCGCTGCTCTGATAGCAATAGCTTCCCAGCCAAAGTATGCCGTTAGGACTGGCGAGATCACGTACCGTACTCAGTTGGACAGGGTGAGCTTTGTGCAGTGCATTAACCTCTTGCTTCATAAGCTAATCATAAATAGGTGACCTTTATACATCCAGCCAGCGTAAACCATCGCAAGCACGCCGTTGGGGATAATCAGGCCATGGAAAAACAGCTTTACGCGTTTTCTGAAAAACGACAGAATTTGTCGATGGTCGGCTCCAGTCCTCAAACGTATTTGATTACCACGACCCGCCTGGACCCTATGACCTACATGCTGTTTGGCGCCTACGAGATCCAAGTCACTGAACGAGGACTGGAGTGTGATGGCTGGCTGCCAATCGTTGGGAATGTCGATGTATTGGATGACATCCAACGTTTGAAGACCGTCATGGAGTCTTGTATGCTTCGAGTTTTTGAGGGTATTGTGATGGCTCGACGGAAGAGACGCCAAGCACCAACTCCCCAGATCTCAGCTTTAGATGAGAGCGAGTATGAGGATGAAGGCACACTCAACAAAGACTACACCCTCTCTACCACAGAGATTAAAGAATTAGATTTCATGACGACAGATATAGTACGGATCCTCAACCGCTACAGCGACGAGCGCATTGCACATCAATCCTGGTCCAAACCTCGCACTGCGACTCCCATGGTTTCTCCGAGCTTCTCCTCCACACGGTATCCCCCCTTTGAATCCAGGTCTGGGTTCTCCACTCCAAACGGTGTCGGGTCAGCCTACAACTCAAGGTCCGGTACATATAGCTACCGTCCCTCTAGTTCACGCAGATTTTAGACCCTACTATATACCATCATCACTGTCCTTGTCTGATCACAGTTCTAGATCTATCCCTCCTCATTTTTGCATTTTCTGTACGCTCAATATCACTAATGTATCCTCGCACTACATAATACTATCAAAACAAAATTTCTGCTTGCGCAAGGGTTGCGCAACTGAGAGGACAAGATAACGTGACTGAAGTAACTGGTAGTGCCGTACTAAGCTATTCGAAAGGCGTTTCCCATGCAGTGTCGCTGAGCACCGTCACTGGTGACCCCAAACGCAGCGCTTGTAAGTGACCAAGCGTCGAGTACGCGGACGCGCCTACATTTGCTCGCCGTGCGGAGCTTCTTTATTGTCAAAAGAGCCCAGCTTATTCTACTCATTGCTAACTACTTTCCCGAAGCATCTACTAAAGATGGCTGCCAATATGCGAGGACTAACCCAGGTGTGTCCCTCCAAAAGTCTTGTTAACCGTTTAATCACATTCTCTTTAGTTTATCGCAGATATCCGAGGTGCGAGGGTGCGTGAACTGGAAGAGAAGCGTATCAACAAAGAGATGGCGAATATCCGAAAGAAATTCAAAGGTTCAGCGCATCCTAGTTACTCGTTTAGCTTGGTGCTCATGCCACGCTGCAGACGGAAATTTGGATGGATATCAGAAGAAGAAGTGAGCACATCAATGTCAAAGTCGCACATGTCAGGCTTTAACAGTAGTACAGATATGTCGCGAAGATCATTTTCACGTATATCCTTGGGTACAAGGTCGATGTGGGGCACATGGAAGCCGTCAACCTCATATCGAGTTCCAAGTACAGTGAGAAACAGATAGTGAGCTTAATGAACAAGTTCATCGGATGTATCATTGACGAAATACGCGTAGGGTTACCTTGCTGTTACCCTGCTGATGCACGAGAACTCGGATTTCCTTCGACTGGTTGTCAACTCCATCAGGAAGGACTTGGATGAGAATAACGAGGTCAGCAACTGCCTTGCCTTGCATGCCATAGCAAACGTGGGTAGCAGCGAGATGGCAGAGGCGCTGTCAGAAGATGTCCATAGGCTCCTGATATCCCCGTGAGTAACTAGCTTACTGTCTACGATTCAAGCACATGAAAAGTCATTCGTACTTGCAGAACCTCGCAAACTTTTGTGAAGAAGAAAGCTGCTTTGACACTACTGCGACTCTACCGCAAACATCCTACTGTAATCCCTGCCGCTGAATGGGCTTTACGTCTAGTATCTATCATGGACGACCAAGATCTAGTAGGTTGTTATTTACACTAGCGCTCAGTGTTGAAACACTTTGTAGGGCGTCGTAATATGCGTTACCAGCTTGGTCATGGCTCTGGCTCAAGATCACCTCGATGCCTACGCTGTTTGTTACACTAAAGCTGTGGATCGCCTACATCGAGTAAGTGTGTGGCATCAAAGTTGGGATCCATTATGGCTGAGTATCCCCAGTTAGTCATAGAGGGCGAGTATTCTGCCACATACGCATATTATAAAGTCCCTTCGCCATGGCTACAAGTCAAACTACTCCGATTGTTGCAATACTATCCTCCTTCTGGTATGTGCGTGTTTAAGCGACCCATAACATCCCTCACATAACTGCTTTTAGAGGACGCGACTTTACGATCTGTACTTCATGAGGTGCTACAAACAGTCATGAACAATAGCGCAGAACCCTCGAGAAACGTTCAACATAACAATGCACAACATGCTGTGCTCTTCGAAGCAATCAGCCTTGCGATTCATCTAGACGCAAGTTCGCCACTTGTAGGAACTTCTGCAGTTCTATTGGCTCGGTTTATATCCTCAAAAGAGACAAACGTACGATATCTTGGTCTCGACACCATGGCTCATCTTGCTGCTCGTGCAGATTCTCTGGAGCCCCTCAAGAAGCACCAAGGAACCATAATCCTATCTCTTCGTGACAAGGATATCTCTGTCCGAAGGCGTGCTCTTGACTTGTTATACAGCATGTGCGATACAGACAATTCGGAGCTGATTGTCGGGGAGTTGCTACGCTACCTCAAAGTCGCAGATTATGCTCTGCGGGAGGAGATGGTGCTCAAAATTGCTATCTTGACGGAGAAGTACGCGAACTCGTACAAATGGTATGTCGACACGATCCTGCAGCTCATCAGCGCTGCTGGTGATCATGTCGGGGATGAAGTCTGGTACCGCGTCGTGCAGATAGTTACAAATACGGAGGATCTGCAGGAATATGCTGCAAAAGTCGTCTTCGAACACCTGAAGTCCCCATCCACTCACGAAAGCCTTGTCAAAGTTGGAGGTAAGGCAGACTCATGTTTGAATTCAGTTCAGTGACCGTGACCGCACAGGATACATCCTGGGGGAATATGGACATCTCATCGCGAATGACGCTGGCTACAGTCCCCTTGAACAATTCCAGGTCCTTCACTCCAAATCTCAATTCTGTGTTGCTTCCACCCGTTCCCTTCTTCTATCAACGTACATCAAATGGGTTAATGTCTTTCCTGAGATAAAGCCTCAGCTCATCAACATCTTCGAACGATATAGACATGTTCTGGATGCAGAGCTCCAGCAGCGGGCCTGTGAATTCTACTCGCTCGCATCTAGGCCTGATGACGATGAAGTGTTGCAGAACGTTTGCGAAGAGATGCCACCATTCCCTCCTCGCGTTAGCGCTCTGATTGGTAGACTCAACCGTAAACTCGGAGACACAGAGGACAAGCGGACCTGGATACACGGAGGAAAGGAAATGAACCTCGAGCGACATGCAAATTCACGGAAAGCGACGCTAGGACCAGGATCATCTGCCGCTGGGACAACTGCTGTCACCGGCACTGCAGATGCACAAGACGTCATGAGCTCTTTGGCAGGATTGAATCTATCTAGCTCAAGTGACCAGCCAGACTCGTCCCGCATGGACGGTTCCGTGGTCGCCCCTCGTGTCGCTGTCGGACCCAGCGTTGAAAAGTGGTTTAGCAAGCTCATTTACAGCGCAGACGGCGTCCTCTACGAGGACGTGCAGATCCAAATTGGCATCAAATCAAGGTATCAGGGGCATCTCGGCCAGCTAGCCATCTACTTGGGAAATAAAATATCAGTGCCGTTGACGTCTTTCACTTCCACCATTCATGTCAATGATTCGGAAGCTTTGTCGGCCACGTTTGCTAAAATCCCACCAAATACTCTCGTTCCTCGCACACAAAGCCAACAACTTCTGCATGTTGAATGCAAAAAGGCGTTTAGCTCTTTCCCCATCCTCACAGTGTCATTTTTAGCTGGCGCGCATCAGTCCATATCAATTCGACTGCCAATCAGCGTTACGAAGTTCATCGAGGGCGTCAAGCTGGGACAAGCTGACTTCTTCGAGCGCTGGAAGGTCATTGGTGGTCCTCCGCGCGAGGCACAGGCAGTTTTCCCTATTACACTTGATGGTCATGGTCAGCTTGACCTTGTACGATATCGTCAAGTGGTATCAGGAAACCACCTGGAAATATTAGAAGATGTTGATCCCAACCCAAGCAACTTAGTGGCAGCTGGAGTTTTGCATACGTCGGTAGATGGCAAGGTCGGTTGCCTGCTTCGCTTAGAACCAAATCGCGAGGCAAAGGTAAGTCTTTACCGTCCTTTTGATACCCATAGACTGACGTGAAGTAGTTATGCCGACTAACAGTCCGCAGCACTTCTGAGGATGTAGCCGCGGAAGTGCTTAGGCTGATTGAAAAACTCCTAAGAGTGGACTCTTCATGATTACACATACACTTATAGGACTCGATTTCAGGTTTTTCTCTTTTGAGGATTCCAGGATTGTATACATACAGTACGCAAAAATCGTAATATAATAAGAGGAAAAAGCAAGGCAATAAATATGATGGTCGCTCATCGTTTCGTAAGTATACCCTGCAGCACGTTCTTCCTCTTCCTACTGGCTTCAAGATCTTGAAACTCACGTGGACTACGGAGGGGTTGTACACCTGCAGGGGATGCAAGCGACGATATCGACTCGGCTGATATTGATTTAGGTCGCAGAAAGCGCGGACGATTCATTGCCCGTGGAGATCGCTCCTCAGGAAATGAGGTGACTTTTGGACTTGAAGGAATATCGGAAACAGAGCCTCTACGTAGACTGGACAAGTCAAAGGGGACGGGACTTGAAGGTGCCATGCTGCCGGATGATGCTTTTCGGTAATCCACTATAGACAAATCAGACAGTGATGGTGCGGTATACGGCCTTGACGCCTTCCGCAACTCAACTATTTTCGAAGGCGAGGCCGGGGATACAGGAGCAGCGGAGGAGACTGTAGATGTTATTCGAGGTGCGTCCCATTTAAGGGCAATAGGGTATGATTCCGCACTGGCTGACTGGCTGACGCGAGCCAGGCTCTGGTCCTCCAGGTCAAAGCATTGAGCACAAAGGCCTGACAGATGCTGAGTGTCTCCTTCGGAAGATTTGCCCTTTGGGTCAGCGGAGCGTGCACTTCGGAGAACCGAGGACGTGATACGAGCTAGATGCCTTGGAATATCAAGCACATGAGGTAACAACGGAATTGACTCTCTTTCTAGGACGGGCATCGTAGTACTTCTCTCGTGCAATGAACTGACCACATTAAGCCGTTGGTGGCTGTGAGCTGGGTGACCAGAGTGTGGACTATATGGATCTGATGGGACAGGAGTCGACACGACCAGGATGTAATCTACCATTGCAGGCAAATTCTGCTTGAGGAAGTCTTTAATGCCACGCATGAACTCCTCTTTCTGTACATTCTGCACGAGAGGTGATGAGCGACAGTGCAGATAAGAAAGTAATGCGTCTCACGGGGTTAAGATTCGCAAGACTTTGTATGACCTTTGCGATGAGTGTGAGACTTCGTTGAATGCGAGCATTAGGAAGACCTGGGGCGGATCAGATTTAAGAAAGGCATGACGGGAGACATCCAATACCTGGGTATAATCCAAATAGATGAGGGTTCAAGATGCCAGGGACGATAAATCTTAAGAAGCAAAAGGCGGAGACGCTTTGCCAAGGGAGTTCCCGGTCATGGGGATCTTGAGAATCCTTCGTGTGATAATGTTTCTCAACGAGTTTTCTCACGTGTTCAAACAGACGTCGCAATTCACTACATTCGACTTAGTCTGAGTCAAATTAGAATAACGCAATACTCACTGCGGACACTGACCCCTTACAGCATATATCTGGTTCCACACCTCTTGGCTCCAATGTATTAGTTGATCCACGCCACGTTCGACCTCTTTTGCGCCTTTGCCGCTCCTCACAGGATCAACCTCGATAGAAATTTTTTCGGAGCAAATGCGCCGAATGGTGCTTCCGATGCTAGACTCGAGAAATGCTTTCCCATAAAAAGCCATTGCAAGCTCCATCGTCTTTGTGAAAGTAGTATTCCCGCGGAAAATCGTATTGTGAGCTGCAAAAGTAGTCAGTAGGGCAACTCAGGGCAAAGGCGATGAATCACTGACAGCTAGGTGTACCATCAACTTCACGATCGGCATATTCCGTGATATGCTCAACAAGAACGTTCTTGGCAATTGCAATGCACATCAACTGATAAGAAGTAGTCCGCAAGTGGAGCCTGCGCTCGAAGTCACTCATCCACTCTAGGACATTCCTGTCGCGGAGTACCTGACAGCCAAATACAATGATATGTCAACAGGTGCGGTGTTTGAGATGGCTTACGGTCAGAAGGCCCGAGTAACTATTATGAGGCAAGATTATCTCTCTTGAACAATTTTTAGTCTGCACTAGCCCGCGAATGTACTGAACACTCACTCGTCAACTGTAAGCTTCATTCGTATTTCCCCAACTTGAATACTGTTGCTCACTCCACCAGTTTGTATGACCGGAAACCACCCTTCCACCGCTTCACTTCGGCGAAAGTTCGTCAGTGCGATGCGGACCGAGCCAAGTAACAGGGGTTTTAGAAGCTTCTTCTCTCTCCAGACTGTGACCTCAAGGGTCTCAAAAGGGGGCAAGTCAGAAAATGAGAAATTTTCAAGCCAATCGGGAGAGCCGATCCCCTTTTTGACCGTCGTGCGAGCACATATATTGTCATTGAGATGGATTTCGCAAAATGCATCCAAATCGACGGGGTCTGCCTCTCGCGGGTCGCCTTCGCTGAGTGTAGCAGAGCTAGCATTCGCGTCTAATTGGGCTTTGAAGTGATTCCCTAGGTTGCGTCCTTGCAGAATGGACAGCTCTACCTGCCGCCACATGCGATAGAGACCGCCATCCCGTGAGACAGATGTCTGACCGTATATCTCCGGTTTAGAATATGATCGTAACAAAACCAGCCAAGTATTGCAAGTATCGGCGTCTTCAAATTGGAAGTAGATGGGCTCTGTGTTAGCTGAAGAGCCCCACCGCTGCCCTCTTTGATAGCAATTTCATCATCGGCGAAGCACACAGGATAAAAAATAACTTGCCCAGCAGATGCAAGCGCCATACAATTCTTGCGAAGGAATAAGGAGGAGTCAGCGAGTCGGATGTCGAAGTGGTTGAGCATATGTATGTAGATGGTCTGGTAGAGAATAGTCTCCTGTGGAGGCATTCAGAAGATTGAGAGATATCTGTCTTCCTGACACCCACGTCGACATAAATGTTAAGCGAACAACTCTCGTCCTCGTCCGTCAGCTTACATGTTGCAGGTCGCCACTGCCCAGCGCCTGTAGGAGTTCGAGCTACCGACATCCAGCTAGACTTTTCTGGAGACACATAAATAGTCATGTAGCAGAATAGAAGTATCCTCACCTTTAAGTGACCTAGGGGTATCCTCCGTCTTGCTAGTGTCAGCTTTACGGCGAGGGACCACCGGCTGCGAGCAGTTAGATGTATCAATAAAGACATGTACATGAGACTCACCTTCCGAAGCCCAAAACTCGCCACAGTGGGGACATACAATTCTACGGACACCAAGAACTCTCGAGGGCAACCAGAGGTCCCGCTGGTGGACTGCGTTGAATCTGTTATTTCAGACATTGGACAGACTTCTAAGCCGCACAGCACGATTGGCTGAGTTTCGTTGGTAAGGCAGTCCCTGTCGTCGGCCTTGAATCATTCAAGGCAGCCGTTGTAAATCGACTCGCTGCGCTCTACGGGAAAATCTCTCTGCACTGCGATGCGTGTACACTCAGCCCGTAGTGTATAAGTTAATGCAGGGATAGCGATGATGATGGGAAGAAACAGAAATATTCGTGTGTATCACAGTGGGCGATAGTCACAATTCTCAGGAATTCGGCTTCACTGGCTGAGGCAATTTTTCGGAGCTGCAAAACGCAAGTTAACCAAGATAGCTGATTGTAGTCGTTAGAACGAGCTTGGAGCTAAGGAAAGCCGATCAATGATATATGTAGTGACACGGCAACATTGAGCATTGGATGATGATCAACTTGAAGGAATCAGTGCCGCAGCCAAGCCTTGGCCTTACGGCACAGCAAGATGATTATGCAGCAGAGAGACGTAGCTTTGCAATAGAAACGCGCGGCAAAGACATCATGCATCATGGAGGAGTAGTGGCATTTCGTTTGGGTATTACTATGGTATCTAGATCTTGTTCGTGAAATGTCCTTTGCGTTCTAACACAGCACACCCGCACACTAACATGCATGCCCGCAACCACAGCAAGATCCGGAAGGAAACAAATATGCAAAAGAAATACTACTCGACCATGAAAAAATAAGGCGACGGGTCGGTGGGGAGCAGCAAATAGACACAAGAACGACAGGCTGTACGAAAAGATTGGACAGGTGAACTGGGAGTGAACTCGTTGGTGCATTCTGTATATTAGTGTCCCGCTTGGTGCTAGATAAGTATAGGTAATCGCTTGGCCATAGGCATATGTCGTCAATGAAGCCGTAAATTGCGCGCTCAGTCCTTTTTGTAGCTATCAAAAATTTGAACATCAACATGCAGTATGGTAAAAGGGAGGTTTTACACACCTGTTTCCATTGTGCGCATGACCGTTGGCAATACCGTTGGCCATAGGCTGCTTGCCCTTGGTGGATTTCTTGTACGTATGAATGTAGAAGTTAATGAACAAGCCAAGGTAGACGGTGAGAAGACCACATCCGAAGAGAGCAGCAGTTTCAGTGCCAGCACAATTCGACCAATGAGGGAGGTGACGGTAGTGAGTGGCTGCGTAATGTTGGTAGGCTTGAACCGAATTGAGCATTGATATCGGGCTATAGATTGATGAACTTACTGCCAAAGTAAACGATGACGATATCGATAATGAACTGAATGATTTGCATAGACGTAAGGTATTTCTTCCACTGATTGCGGGAATGTCTCAGTGAAATATGCGTAAACATTGTAGAGCACGTACATACCCATATTTTGGCACCACCAGCAGTCGCAAAGTAGTAGTAGTCTTTGTAGTCCATCATTGAGTATGTGCACATTTCAGCAAATAGGGATCTTACACATGATGACGTGAACTGCCAGGTTCAGAGAGATCACAACCCATGACTAAAATTGGAGGTCAAGCACCGCTGGCAGAGATGTCAACGTGGACATACCACACTCGTTTTGCCATTAAGTTGTACAAAGCATAACAGAGCAGTGGCAGAATGATGAAATACATGAAGGAAAGCTGAATATGACCGGTCAGCGCGTGAATTCCACGAACGACACGGCGAATGCATACCAAGAGGTTTCTTTTTGAGAGCGAGGAACACCGTGTCAAAAAGTTCGATGTACTTGAAGTAATAGTTGATCATGTAGTAAAACTCTAGCCTCTGGAGTGATGGTTGAATATCGAAAAAATAGAGATTGAATAAACGTACCTCCGTCCATGAGGTCTCATCACACATCGTACCGTAGGTCGTATTTGTGAGCCGTATCGAGCCAACTTCTTCCATCATAAGGACAAGAAGGATGAGGCTTCCAGCACTGAGAAAAGCGTTGTGTATGCGAAAGAGGGTGTTGAGCCGCTGTGGAGATCTATCCCTCATGATTTCACGAATACCAAATATTATAGCGAGGTACGACGCAAGGGCTGTGGTGACGACAGGCCATGTCGACAAGGGGGATTCACCCGGGATATATGTTTTAAGATAAATAGGTATGGAGTCCTTTGGGACGATGGTGAGGAGGAAGTCGGCGAGAAAAGTCATGGCAGACGTGGAAACAAAGTCAAGAACTAAAGTTGAAAAATTCGAACGTGAAAGGTAAGTGAATGGTTTACGGCAATGTCGAGTTGTGACATACCTGTCACGTTTCCTCAAATTGGCTATCGGGTAGTGAAGCAGCAAGCCTGGGAGACGGGTCTGGTACTAGTAGGAACATTCATTCAGGCTTGAACCTGACTTTCTATCCTTGGAAGGTAGGGCCCAAAATTCAGAATATGAGATTGCTTATATATTTAATGGTACAGATAACAATGCAAAGGTGTAGATGTATATTATACGATGCTTTGATGTCCCACAGAAGTTACAGAAATTAAGAAATGATCAATGCGGGGCCGCACTCCAGGTCAGCCAATAAAACCTTTTCCCTACATTGCGTTAGATACAGCGATGAATATTCAGAATTTGAATTTGCCATACCTTGCATGTATGTTCGCGTTCTGCAGAATCTCGACTGCAGCTGATCTTACCTTTGGGGCGCTAAGCTCGGTCGGCAATGCACAGATGAAACAGAGCGAAGAGTTTGAGGGAGCAAGTCGATATGATGCAGGAATCTGGTACACCTGTTAGAGAGGTGATAGTAGTCAAACGTGGTGACCAACCCCCGCTGAACGCAATGACTCTAGAAGATTATGAATGAAGAGAAGAATTCGTGAACGTAAGTCGTGAAGATCGTGTAAATCAAGGCCTGTTTTTTTTCGAGTTGGTCAAGCAAAGTCAAAGCCATACACGCGAATCACATACATATATCAGAAGGAGATGACCACATAGGTACAGAGCAATGCAGCCTCACGGAACGACCAGTTTGGCTCAGGAGTCTGAGCAAGATCGAATTGATTATTTGCGTGAGCAGCCAAAATAATATAATATCGCCGAATAGTACCTTGCGAATGGCTCCACAGCATCGGTAAGGCTGCCCAACTTGACACAAAGGACACCGGATAAGTACCTCGGAAGCACCTTAAGAATCTGAGGAAGTGACTGACCTCGTTCAGCTGCAGCTCCTGCTTGGCACTTGGAGAAGGCATGGAAAATGATCTAGGAACGACAGACACCATGATGCACTTGTATGCTTGCAGAGAAGGCTGGGTGTTAAAAGGAAGACGAGAAACAAGTGCTCACACGACCCTCAAATACTAAGTAGCATTCAGAAGTCACGCGGATAGACCCGGACTAGCGGGATTGGACGGGACCAACAGCATAAATACAAAATGTGAGAAGATCCGAAGCCTCGAGGTATACAACCGGCCGAATCCCGTCGTTTGCTTCCGCTCTCCGGCCGCGTTAAATGGGTGACGTAATATTTCCCCGATTTGGTAACTGCGCCCCCTACCCTCTTCCGACTTAGTACAAGCTCGTTTTCCGCCCCAGTGTACTGAAGTCACCAATCGACCTCAGGTCCTTGAACTTACACCAATATTCTCATTTCTCTTTCTTCAAGTGTACTTCAATCCTATATCATAAGTCGATACCATTAACCATCCCCACAATGTGGTGGTTGGACCCCGGAAAAGAAGTTCTCAATGTGGTGCGTCATCGAGAAATTTCAGCCCCACATATCCTTGAATATAGTCGCGTTTCGTCTAGTTGTTCAATAGGATCCTCGCCCCGTATGTTGAGAACCTTGATATGAACCAAGTAAACTACGGCATTGGGCAAGGTAGTGTTGACTTGTCGCTCATCCATGTGGCGATTTTGACCCAACCCCAGGTCAATTGACCCTACGCAACTTGCGTCTCAAGAAGGGCGCTTTGGATAAATTCAGACTCCCGGTTGATGTTCTTGAAGGTACTATTACACCTCAATGGCGTCGCGTGAGCTCACCCCGGTCTCAGGCCACCTCGGGACATTCACACTGTCTCTCCATTGGATGAACCTCGGCAACCAGCCTGTCGAAGTATTGATCGAAGATGTGTATCTGCTCGTTGTACCCTCTCCGCATGTAAACATCGATCCCGAGGAGGAGAAACAGCGAGCACAGGCCGCCAAACTTGAGCGATTGGAGAATGCGGAACTTTTGCATATGCGTGGTCAAGTGGGAGTCTCCTTAGGTTTGCAATTATACTATTGATGTGGCACAAGAGTCAAATGACCATCCCTGTTCCAGAGGAATCTCCGCAGTCGCAGGGTCTCTGGGCTTCATTAACGGCTAAAATAATCAACAACCTGCAGGTGACCGTGAAGAACATCCACATACGGTATGAAGATAATCTGAGCGTTCCTGGCGTACGTAGGACACACGCACCGCTGAATTCATTATATGACGTACAATTTCAGCATCCTTTTGCTGCGGGCATCACGTTGGCGGGTTTCACAGCTGTATCGGTCAACGAGAAATGGCAACCGGCGTTCATAGAAAGCACCGCTGGTGCAATACACAAGGTGAGCAGCTTGAAAACCTGAAGGGGTGCATCACTGAGCTTGGATTCTTTAGTTGGCTAGGTTGGAATCACTAGCGGTATATTTTGATACAGACTCGCAAAGTATGGCAGGGCTGCCCCTGTCTGCAGCCAAAGAGAAGTTCATTGCCATGGTCAGCTTTATCCCATCGCACACCATCAGGATTAACCTTCTAGTCAGATATCACAAAAGGATCACCAGTCATCTCATCAATTCATTCTCAGCCCGGTATCGGGTGAGGGAAGAGTAAGTCGACAATAGCCAATGAACGCGTTTCATATATGACCATCCATCAGATTGTTATGAATCACAAACTTGATAAGAACACACCACACTTCGACGTGCAGTTGCTGTTTGATCAGATCGGTGTCGCCTTAGATGACAACCAATACCGAGATGCCATATCTCTGGCTGACATGTATCACGTCTACATCCGTCAGCATCAGGTAAAAACATTTTAAACTGGGCGATGTTGATGTTAAATTTATGTTTCCAGTACAGAAAACTCCGTCCAAGCGACGAGGAGTTCAAAACGAACCGAGCAAGGGCATTGCTACGCTTTGCTGCCCAGGCGATTTTGGATGGTGTGCACGACCGACGTCGTAAATGGACTTGGGCATACTTTGCAGAACGCCGAGACGACCGTAACAAATATGTCGAGTTATTCGAGAAAAAAATGACGAATTCATTGCGCGAATCTGTATGTTTTGTTTTGTTACGTTCTATGACACGTACGATCATACTTTTCAGGACACTGCATTGCTCAATACGCTGGAATGCAAGTTGTCGTACGAGGACATCCGCTTCTACAGGTCGATTGCACGTTCCCGTCTACGAAAAGACATGGAGCTGAGGAAAAGGCTTGAGGAAGGGCGCGCTACACAACAGCAACAACATTCTGCTGGTTGGATGTCCTGGCTCTGGGGGTCCCAGGCAGATCAGCCGAAAGATGACCCCGCTTTTGGAGGTGAAATGACAGAGGAGCAACGCAAGCAGCTCTATGATGTGCTTGATTACGACGAGAAATCGGCCATTGCCGATTCGTTTGAGGCGCCTCGAGATGCCCTCAAGGCTCGCGTGGTTGCGGAACTCAAGAAAGGGTCATTTGCACTGAAGGTTGATCCAAGCGGGAAAGCAACCGAGGTTATCTCTACGGTTTTCGACTCATTTCGCGCCGAAATCATCCAAAGACCAGACAATTTTGAGGCATCTGTATCCTTAAGAGGATTTAGTGTATTTGATGGGACGACCAAGAACACTCTGTATCGACAGATAGTTCGAGTCAAGACCCCGGTAGAAGAAGGTGCCAAACCCACTGAGCACGGGGAAGCCAAAGATCCGTTTTTCTTCGTGAAGTTTGAAAGCAATCCTCTCGACGATCGCGCCGATACTGCGCTCACAGCTCGCATGCGTCACATGGAAATAATTTACCACAGGGGGTATGTTGAAGCCATATTCAAGTTCTTTCGCCCACCCGAGAGCCAGTTGGAATCAGTTGAAGCATTATTAGTAGGTGCTCTCCGAGATCACTCAAACAAAAGGTCTTATAATCTCGCTTAAAGAATGTAGCAAGCCAGACACTGGAGGGCTTACGAAAGGAAACTCGGGCTGGTTTAGAGTATGCTCTGCAAACTCATAAAACCATCGATCTTCAATTGGATATGAATGCACCAATCATCATTATTCCAGAAGAGTATGTCCCCCGAACATGTGATCGTTGAAGTTACCACACTGAATTGTTAATTTAGCGTCACCACGCACCAATGTAGTCATCTCGTTATCGATGCTGGCCACATAGCTGTCGAGAGCGATTTGGCTGATAAAGGCGCCCTACGAGAGATACATGCAAAGCGGAACCAGCCGTATAACGAGGACGATTACAAGAGATTAGAGTCTCTCATGTATGATAAGATGTTGCTCAAGCTCCAGGCAGCTCAGGTTAGTCTACGCCCGGGCAGCATAAACGTTTCTAATGCTATCGTTCAGTTTGTCTTGGGCAACGACCTGCAAGCTTGTCGTGATGCTCTTACTTCTGAGAAGAGTGACACTCTCCATCTACTGGAACGCATAAACATCAATTTACTGGTGCAGAACACCATTGTGCCATCCGCTGTAAATCTCGCTCGATTCAAAATTTCCGGAAAACTGCCCAGTCTACAAGTGAACATCTCCGACGCCAAGTACAAGTCTTTAATGCGCCTTATAGACGTTGCGATCCCAAATTTCGATGAAGGCGGTGACCAGAAGCCTCCCCAGATGCATGTCGACACTGCACCACTCGTGTTGCCTTTGTCTACTGGTCTGTTTGGACCTGTTGGTACAGAATACAATGTAGATGATCATGATGAGGCCGACAGCGAAGCTGCATCGACACACAGAGGTGATCTGTTCTTTGAAGCAAGCGATGGTTCGCTCGAGGTAGTTTATGTTCATCATCCATCTCCCGTATTTTCACTTGTTTTACAGCATCCTGAAATCCGACAACACATCTTTGAGCTTGATTTTGAGGTTGACACCCTTCGTGGGGCTATCTCGAAGTTAAATAGTGACGGTAGTGAGAAACCACTTGGGGAAGTTGTCTTCCAGCAGTTTCGACTTGCGTTCTCGCTCCTCAAATTCAATATGAATGTGGACATCAATTTGAGGTACGCCGCACGATCTTTTTGAACTCGGGTCAATAACACGAATTCAGATCACTGGCAATGAACGTCGTGCAAGCTGCCGGAGATCCCATTCAGCTGATGTCTTCAGAAAGCACGGGTTCGGTCATCAAAGATCTCATGAAGATATCGTATAAACGGGTCCAGAAGAATTCACCCGAATTTGCAACCGTCTACGAAAGCATCGACCAAAGTGTTGATGTCCAACTATCCACATTTATATTCCACGCTGCGCCAGAACCAGTCGTGTCACTTTACGATTTTATCATGACAACGTTTGTTCCTCAAAGCCCAGAGCAACCCGCAAACACAACCCCAAGTGCGATCGTTATCTCCGATGAGGGGGAGTTAGCTCTGCCTGCTAACGACACAGGAACCATCAAAGTATCTGTCAGACTTGATAGTGTGCAAGGTCGGTCTTGTCTTTGGATCCACCACCAGCGCCCTCACAGCCACGCGTAGTTATGCTCCTCAATGACCTCAATAGCTTGGCTACTCTTTCCTTATCTACCGCAGACGTTCAGGTGCTCCTCCGGGCAAACACGATGGGGATTACCGGTCGCTTAGGCAGCCTTGCGTTAAGTGATGATCGCTCAAAGGGGCTTGTCAGGCCGGAATTCAAACAAATCTTGTCGATCGAAGGCAAAAACTTTGCGGAATTCCGTTATCAAACTCTTGATACCTCAGAAACGTCGACCTTGGGCTTTAACTCGACTTTTTCTCTAAATGTCGGGTCTCTGAAGGTCCACTTTTTAGAGCAGCCTCTGCACGACATCTATCTCTTCGTCACCAAGCTAGCAAAACTCAAGGTTCTTTATGATGCTGCGCGTGACGCTGCAGTCCAGAGAGCTTCAGAGATTGAGAGAATGCAATTTGACGTCTCCATCAAGACACCGATCATCGTTTTTCCTTCGGACCCCAGCCGTTTGCAAGACGTCTTGATTATGCAACTAGGAGAGATTAGCGCTCGCAATTCACACGAGGCTAGTGCTAGTAAAATCACCGCCAGCTTATGTGGTATCAAGCTGGTGTCTGAAATCTTTTATGATGGAGCCCTCTCTACGCTCAAGATGGTTGACGACATTGATATTATCGCGGATGTGATACAAACGAGCGGAATTGATCGATCGCAGGAGAGTAAACTTCCAGACAGCCAGGTAACGCATTTTTATTACCGTGATAACATTTACTAACAGTGAGGAAACATCAGATTGCAGTGAAGATATCTGATGTCAAGCTGTACTTGACACAGACTCAATACATTCTTCTCATGAAGCTTGTCCAGTCCATACCCAAGGTTTTAGTCGCTTCACCGGAAGGAAATGCTCAAGCACTGGAGTTAGCATCGCCCGTGGGCAGCAGTGACAGCAGCGGTGCTACTAGCCATCATGTAGTGGACCTCGAACCCGAACTTCACGTTGCTAGCGGAATCCACGCGTGGACGACCGTGGATCTGGTCGCTTCTGTCAAGATGGTAAAGCTACATTTGTATGATAGTTTGGCGACCCGCAAAGAAAACCTCGAAGACCATGGCATAGCGCGCTTTGCCCTCAACGATAGCAGCTTGCGCTACAAATCGATATCTGATGGTGCTGCGGAGGCTCAACTTGTGCTGAAGTCATTCACAATGAGCAATACCCGCCCAGGAGGGTCCAAGTTCCGTGAAATCATACCTGCGGCGGATCATGACCGTAACCAATTCATGGTTCTTTATACGATGTCTGGTAGCTCTTCAGTTGCCATTCTGACTGTAGATTCGCCGCACGTTATTCTGGCTATTGAGCCTGTCATCGCATTATTGGAGTTCTTCATGAGCGCATTTCAGCAGGACGCCCCGGCCGACATTGATCACGCTTCCACGGCTGAATCACAACGCGAGTCACCGCAGTCTCGACTTGATTTCCGACTTGATCTGCACGATGTTTCGGTGAATATGCTAGAGAATGATGAAGACGAGAACTCTCAGGCTCTCAGGTTGTACATTGACCAAATCCTGCTGTCGCAACAAGTGCGTCCTTTTTTCTTTGTATTATCGAGGTGCTAATAATGGTGGCGTAGGGGATTCTTGCATTGACAGTCAATCGACTAGGGATGTCGCTTATTCGCATGGGTGCCGATGCCGACACTGTACGCTTCTTGGATGATGTTGATTTGACCTTTTCTATGGATAGTCGATCATCAACACGAGAACAGATGACGAGCATGGAACTCGCTGCCAAACCTATTGTATTCCGAGCCTCCTACCGAGATATCATACTGATCACCACCATCGCCAGCAAAGCATTGGACCTTTATGGCAAATCTCAATACAACTCTTCCGTGACCAGCACTGCTAGCACGAAGTCCGCACAACCAAACGTGGGGCCCAGCCAAGCATCACGGTCTAATGTCACGAGAAGCCATAGACAAGCATTCGGGGAGGCCCGCGTTTTGGTATCGAAAGAACAGGTACGCTGAGATAAGATTCATTGGCTTCGTATTAACATATTTTCTCAGCTTAAAGCATCGTTCGATGGATTCCGTCTGATTCTTATAGGCGACATGCATGAGCAGCCTATGCTTCACTTGAAGGTCAAGCCATTTATCGTCGGTGCTCGGGATTGGTCTGCAGATGTGCGTAAAGAACAGCCCCTATGCTAGTCTCATAATTTAATTATCCACTACCAGCTTCGCGCCACTGCTACCCTTGCGACCCAAATAAGCTATTGGAACTTGTCAAATTCACATTGGGAACCTTGTAAGTGGCATCATTTTCACATGTCTTTTTGTGCTGAGTAAAACTTGCAGTAATCGACCCATGGACCTTCACTCTTTCGGTGAGTCTGTTGGAATTCCGAGGAATTAGGAAAATATTTATTTATTTTAGGCTGGCCGAGATCAACGCTCGAGTGAATTCAAAGTCTCGGTGTCATCGCAAGAACGTTTAGACCTCAACGTCAGTACTACTTTTGTGGAGCTTGCTGTCACTTCTGCCAATATGTGGGGTAAGGAAGGACAAGTCTTGCTACAGAAGGCCCGTGGGAGCTTTGCGCCATACCGTATCAAGAACCGCACTGGATCCCCTCTCTTCATATGGTCTGACGATGATGCTAGTCGTGACTCGAAGGATGCGAGTGCAGTCAAAATCGCAAATGATCAAACTATGGACTGGAGGTTTGATGATTGGAAGACAATGCGCGAGGCAAGTAAACTTGTGCATTCCAGTAGTGCTGTTTTTACTTTTTCTTTAGCATGTCTCAATTTCCGAACAACACAACATTGGCATACAGATTGTCGGAAAGCCGTGGGAAGCGTTGAGAGGTATTCCAGTGGACAGAGAAGGAGAATTTACGTTTTCTCTTCGCCCTCGAATGGAGAAATACGCCGATCGCTTGTTGTGCGCCGTATCGGTTGAAGACAACGTAAAAATTGTCACGCTCCGTTCCACATATCTGGTCGAGAATCAGACCTTCTATCCACTGGAACTTATGCTGGTAGATCATACGGGACACCCAGTCTACTCCTTGGAAAAGATAGGTCGGTATTGAAAAGCGCTTGTGATTTGGTGGTTAACGCATCCTTAGCCCCTGGCCAGGATTACGCTCTACCCATAGAAGCTGTGACCCAGAACAGGATTCGACTGCAGCCAGATCGTGCGCATTCATTCACTCAAAACTTTTACAGCATGCTCATTTGGTCCTTTAAAGAAGGGTTTGGATATAGATGGTGCACCTCCATACGTTTTGAGGATCTCATTGCCAAGAAGAGTCTCACAATCAGTTGCCCTCATAATGACCAGCGAGAAGCTCCCTTTCGATTTCAAGCGTGGGCACAAAGTGACTCGAACGAGCCTGGAACACGGTGAAATTATCTTCGCATCTCTGTGCATACGTACCACTAACTACATTCCTCTTTCTGGTTCAGGAAACCACCGAAAATAAAACTCAAACTCCGCGCGCCAATCGAACTTGAGAACCTACTTCCTTACAATATTCAGTATCGAATATATGACAAGGACGCTAATCAAAACTGGAAGAGCTATCTCAGAAAGGGTGGCGTCATGCCTGTGCATTCTGTGGAACTAGGTCATTTGATCCTATTGAATGCTGAAGTCCAGGATACGAGTGAGTCCAGATTGGGGCTCGTCCGAGTACATTCACTCATGCAGGAACTAGTCTTCAATCCCAGCGATTTCGCCATCATCAATACAGACCGGAATTCGGACTTTGAAATAGAATCTCGTTTAAGTCTGCGGGACCAGAGTAATCGCAAACTTGATTTACGTTTAAACTACGTGTTCGTCCTATGCCCCTACCTTTTTCACTTTTGCAACTCATATTCCTAGACGCTATCCTGAGTCCGGTGGTGCCTTTAAAGTGCAGATATATTGCCCGTATCTTGTCGTTAACAAGACCGGGTTGCCTTTTGGTGTAAAAGCTGCACGCTCTCACCGAGCGACATCCCCTGTCGAGATTGCCGCTGATACTAGACTCGGTAAATCCAAGTCGACGATTTAAGAGGGCTTACTAACTGTGTTCGCAAGATGTCATATCCAAGCCAGTTCCGTTTTGTGGGTATTTACATACATTTCTTCTTACAATGGACTTACCATTTCGCCAGTATTGTCACACCCAAATGACAACGGTCAAGCATTTGTGTTCAAAATCGGTGAATCTAGCTGGTCGAAGGTACAGTCGAATGAAGGGAGGCTGTGTTGATTAATTTTAAACATTTTTCTTTAGGTTTTCAGTCTAGAGGCCCCCTCTGCGGAAACTGAGATGGTCATGCCGTCTTCAAGGCAAAAAGCAGAGGAGTTCCACATTGGGTTGTCGTGGACTGAAGGCTTGGGAAAATACAAACTCACCAAGGTCATAGCCCTCGCCCCAAGGTTCCTCATCAAGAATAACCTACTTGATCCCATATGCTTCCGCGAGCATGGCGCACCGCCTAGAGGACGCGCAATACTCGACCCAGGCGAACGTTGTCCAATGCAGGTTATGCGTGCCGGCCGGGAAAAATTGCTCACCATTGCGTACCCTGGACTCAATTCTCAGTGGTAATATCCTAGCCATGTTGTCTCTGGCACCTTCCTGATAATGATTCAGGTCTGCACCCATAAATATCGAAGATATAGGTTCTGTTCACCTTCGCATCCGAGCCCCAGACGGCGACATGCATGTAGTGAAGGCTGATGTCATGATTGATGGATCCACGATATCCGTAATACTGTCTGCTACAGATAAATGGCCCTTCGTTATTGAGAACGACAGCGATTTCTCTGTCTCTATGATACAATGGGTATGATTTCTCAAATCCCTTGCGCCTGAAAATACGTCCTCAATGTTGACACTGTAGGATCCCAAACGTGGAGATACTGACGCGGTAAAATCGTCGGCCCCAAGATATAAGTTAGCGCCTCACTCAAGCATGCCATATGCCTGGGATCAGCCTGCTGCCAGGGAAAAGAAGATCATGCTCTCGATACTCGATACTGCCCGCATTGTGGACATAATGGAAATCGGTGTTCTCGTGCCATTCAAGTTCCATGTACCTTCCTATCTTCTCAAGTTCGACTAATTACTGACGTGCGACTTAGGATCGCAACAGGACCCGTGCTGTTTCGTTGGATGTAAGAGCAGATGGACACCAACAGATATTACGCATCACACCATATGTTGCTGAGCACAGCCTCTACAAGCCGAAACTTCACAGTTCGAGCTCCCTGTCACGGGCTGACACCATGGCCAACAGCTCAGAAGGTTTTGAGGCAATCATGGAAGACGTCCCTCCGACATTGTCATTCAACATGGAGTTCGCAGGAATAGCAATATCGTTGGTTAACCGCAAGATGGTCGAAGTTGTTTATACATCCATAGAGTCGTTGAAGTTCGAGTACAGCAACAGCCCTGTTGCACAGTCTTTGAACCTGTCCTGTGGCTCATTACAGATAGACAACCAGCTGCATGATGCGCTGTACCCAGTCATTCTACAGCCCAGCCCAATATCCAAGGAAGCCAGTGGTGCTGCAGTTCTGCCGACAATACAGATTTCAGTGATTTGGCTCAAAGACCAAGGTCAGCAAAACTTCTTTTCGAAAGCTTTGAAACCGCACTCAGACTGCAAACTCAGAACACGGCGTCTTATTCGTCAAGTATTGCTCTGTCCTCCTCCAGGCGTTGACCATTGAAGCAGACGAAGATCTGCTTTTCGCTATATATGATCTTACACAAATCCAGGGCGTCTCATGGGAAGAGAATACTGAAGAGTGAGTATAGAATTTGACACTACGACGACCTTTCTTCCAACTTACATGGGGGATCAGTATTTTGATACAACATCCAGAAGAAATACCAGAACCTCAACTTTCTGCCGCTGGACAAGTTGTCTACTTTGAAGTCTTGGAACTTCAACCAATACAACTGTCTCTCTCATTCATGCGTACTGAAAGAGTCAGCAGCGAGGAAAAGTATGAATCACGCTTCGATTTGTCTGCAAACTATATGTATTAATTATTTACTTTCAGGCTCAGCATTCGCAACCCTCTAGCTGTTGTCGTCAATGCGCTGACAATGACCTTGGGTAACATCAATGATGCGCCATTGGAGTTGAATGCGCTAGCCATTAAAGACATGCGACTGACTATACCTGAACTGCAAGCTAGAATCACTTACCATTACCGGCAGGATGTTCTTCGTCAGCTTTACCGCATCCTCGGATCGGCTGATTTTATTGGAAATCCTGTTGGGCTCTTCACGAATGTCAGCTCTGGCGTGTCAGATATTTTCTATGCTCCATACAACGGGGTTGTTATGCATGGCAACAAGGAGCTAGGGATTGGAATTGCCAAGGTACGCGACAAAGAATACTCGTGGATAATTTCAATTAATTAATCCTCTACCAGGGTGCCGCTAGCTTTGTGAAGAAAACGGTGTTTGGCTTATCGGACAGTATGACTAAGTTCACCAGCAGTGTTGGCAAAGGTCCAAATTTCAATTAGACCATACGAATAGTCACTTATAATATCTTCCAGGGCTATCTGCAGCAACTTTTGATTCAGAGTATCAGGCTCAACGTAGAATGAGTCAGCGGCGCAACCGCCCGCGCCATGCTATGTGAGAGTAAATTTCGTCGAGCAATTATAAGTGACTGACTCTGAATGCCAGCTACGGAGTTGCGGCAGGGGGCGAAGCCTTCGCCAGTAGCGTTGTAAGTGCAATGGAAGGGATCGTCGTAGGCCATTTCCACTCGATCTTTCTGTTGCTGTGTCTGATGGAGCCTTGCCAGACCAAACCCATACAAGGTGCTGAAACAGAAGGAGCACTCGGCTTCTTCAAGGGCGTTGGAAAAGGCCTTGTGGGGTAAGTCAAGCAAACTACGCAGCATGTTTTGTTTATCTTGTTCGTGCATAGCGTTGTTACCAAACCGGCCGTTGGGGTCTTTGACCTAGCGTCCAACTTATCCGAAGGTCAGTCATCTCATGTGTGCCACACAAGGATAGCTTATCGTGCGCCTCTTAGGAATCCGAAACACAACAACTGTGTTTGACAAACCAGAGCGAGATCGTGTTCGTCTGGTTAGCAATTGCGTTTTCCACGAGATCTACCATTTATATCACCATATTTACAGCCAAGACATGTCCCATCGGATGGCATTTTGGTGGCAAGTAACCTTCTTGAGCATTGCGTCCCACATTCACTAAGCTGCGGTTACCAGCCGTTCTCTGCTCGTGAAGCGTTGGGTCAGTATTGGATGAAAGATCTTGACAATGGCACATATCGCAAGGATGCCTACGTTGCACACATTGGTATAGGTTGATATTTTGATTTATTGAACGTAGCTGATCAGTGGGCGATAGATTCTCCCGGTAGTGACAACGTCATATTACTGACTTCGACACGAGTTCTTTCCTTTTGGTCGAAAAAGCTCCGTCTTGATTGGGATCTCCCCCTGGCCATGGTGCAGGGTATTGCAGTGGAAGACACTGGCATCCGTTTCACTCACAAATCTGGAAAGGACCATGACAAATTCGTATTCATACCGGATAAAACATCCCAAGCTTGGTTCTTTGGCCAAATCGCTTCTGTAGTCAAAGCCTTCAACAATCGTCGTAGAATGGACTCATGATTAGATTGCAAAGATTTTTGGATTCAATGTAAAGACTGTATTCTCTAGCATCTGTACTATGCACAAGTAGATCTCTATATATGCAATGAAACGCATGGAATCCGGTGGAACAAATACGACAGATGAATGATCAGAAAAGCAACGAGCGTGGTGGGGAGAATGGGCAACCCAAAATAACAATAATGGTGAGGTGATGCAAAGGTGGGTATCGGCCATAGGTATAAAATTAGACTGCTGATTGCAGTCAAGCATGATGTTCAAGGGACCTGCCCTTTCGACACGAGTGTATATTCGCTAAGAGACGGTTCGAGTTTGAAAAATTGCTGTCGCTGTGCTGGAGACCCGCTCTCTAACAGGCGCTTTTGTGAACTGAGAAGCGACCTGTTTCCCGTAATCGCGGCTTTGATCGGTGAATTCAACGGAATCGTCAGAATCGTGATAAAGAGGAGTTTGGCGGCCATCAAAGCTGACGTAGCTATCCCGAGGACTCGTAGAATAAGCACTCTGAAACTCAGTGTCCGAGTCATCTGTAATGAAGCCAATAGCAGGTGTAAGAGCAGGAGTGGAGGGTGTTGCTGTTTCGGAAGGAGAAAGCGCAGAAAGAGATGCCCCAGAGGCAATCTTACGCAAGGGTTGATTGGAATCGGCAACAGTACCCTCATCGGCACTACTCTCCACCTGGGGTTCCGCCTGTGGGGTTCTCTGATCCGCCCGGGGAGAAGCTGCCCGACGAGGGGTAGCCGAAGATGATATGGTATCCACTGAGCGACGGGTGATGGTACTGGTTTGCGTTGAGGATACGGTGTTACTACGAGTTCTCTTCCTCGCTTTACCAGGAGGGTTGTTCACCAGCTTCGTTCCTTTAGCTAGACGTGCACGAACAGGAATGACATCAGACTCGTTGCTTCGTTCATCCTCCGTAGAACTATGGGCCGCGGCAGACCTGTTCTTCCATTCCTGAACCCGTTCTGAGGCCAGTGCGGTCTCAAGCTTAAAACTCAGTTTTAGCTCTAGCATTGCGAAGAACATTTCGAGAGAGTTCACCTTCTGCTGGATCTGTAATACTTTCTGTGCGATTCTATCACTCCTTTCGCTGATACCCTCGTCTACGGCCATCATACCATCTTGCACTGACTCAGCCTGAGTTGCAGAGAAGCGTTTTGTCTTTGGTGACGCTGGCGTCTCGTCTTCTTCCGCAATCGTGTCAGTCTCACGATCACTTTTGCCATGCACAAGAGTCTCATCACCGTTCTCGTATTGTTCCGCAAGAGTGGATTCTGTCCCGAAGCTGCGCAATCTGGATCCGCTACTGACCGAACCATCCTTGATTGGGTCACTGACTCTCCGCGAGCGCGAGCCACTGGCGGTAGACCTCGCTGCTGACATGCGTGACCCTGGACGGGATGCGAGGTCCCCTTCATAGTCAGACTCGTCGACATCGACAGCCATGGAAGCGAGTGCACGTTCGATCTGGGCCTCGACTTCAGCAACCATCTCCGCACGTTCTTCCTCCATCCTTTCCATGGTCTCGCGCATGCGCTCTAGCTCAACAAGAGCTTCCTTGTGCGCAACCTCCGTATCGTGCAGCTCTACAAAGATTTGTAAGTATCGCTGTGCGCAGTTCTCAATCGATGCTTACGTGTCTGTAATTTCGCCTTCTCAGCAGCTGTGAGGTGAACCAAACCACTTAGGCGCTTGGTCTCTCTTTGCTCCTTTCCTATCTTGCTACGCAGCTGGCCAGCCTCGGCACTCAAGCGCTCCGCGTATTGCTCGAACGTGACAAACTTATCCCGCCATAAATCTGCTTCTGTCATGAGGAAGTTGAGACGGCGAGAAAGACGACCAATCTTTGTCTCAAGGTCATCACGAGCATCAACAAACGCAGTCGCGCGCTTGCGAATGGACAGCTGGATATGCTGCTCAGCAGGAGTGAGTTTGGGGATGCGGCGAGCTGCACCGAAAGAGGAGAGGCGCTTCAGAAACGAAGGCTTCTTAAACTGGGCGAATGTTATCAGTATACAGTCGGTCATCAAAAACTAGATGCAAGAAAACTGACTTTATCCTGCAGCACGCTGTCAAATGCTTGAATAATTCGCGTGGAATGCCACCACTCAGGTGCCTTGATTGTGTCTGCGACAGCAGCAGTTTCACCGCCACGTTTTGCCTGAATCTTGCAGACAGGGCGAAATCGACCCGCAGGGAATGCTTCTTTGAATTCACTAAAAATAGCGCGAATACACTCGGTCTTCGCATTCAGAATAGAAGCAACGGAACTCACGAAGGCACGCTATGATCGGGATGATAGTGCGGCTCGAATGCAGTGAGAAGACGTTGCCTATATTTGTCCCGTTGCTGCTTAGCAGACACAACACCAGGAGGGGGAGATGGACAACTCAGGTAGTTGATGTCTCTGTTTATGCTGAGTTCCTCTTGCACTTGATAGTCAATGAAATGGCTTACAAGTCAACCACGCAAACCTCGGGACCTGGACGCACGCTGTACCTCGTTTCAGTGGCAAGGCCGAGGATCCATGGTCCGGGGTCGTCGATATATATCTTAGCGTCTCGGGCATGGACAGAAGGCAAGGCAATCCCAGACCAGCCCCGCAACTCGACAAGATACTTGATCGTGCATACCGCGATCTACATTAGAAATTCGTCAGTCTCACGATAAAGCGTTCTCCGGCAAAGTACGCACTCCGAGCATGGCAGGATGCCTAGAGTAAAATAAGATACGACCCGTCGGCGCCAGGGCAATCTGGAATGGCGTGAGCATTGAACAGGAACGGGTGCCTACAGACGTGACGGACCTCGCATATTGTGAGAATATTATCAATGTTCAGGCACTTGAATAGGGGCCACATTGTAAAATTGATGTCCACAAGACCACGACCAAAGTCCAAGCCACCAGGGAAACGCGCAATAACCTCAAGGTTTGTGTCATCGGTTTGTGGGGAGGCAGCGGGCGCCAAGGGGATGGGCGTCGAGGAAGCATCAAGCTTGATGAGATCACCGGCGCGTGGAGCGGGATGGGCTAGGATTTTGGAGATCTGCAAGGTGTGTGACTGCACATCTTTAGAGAAACGAGCCCAAGAAAGGGTTAGGTAGTCACGCATGAGATCGTAGATCGGGTGACGCGACACCAGCGCTAGATATACTAATCAAAATCTTTCACGTGAAGCTCGAAAGATATACGTACTGAGTGCATAGGGGAGCCAAAATACGGTATCACCAGGCAAGAACAGGGTACTCTCGCCAGGACCGTGGCCACCTACGGTACTTGCCATGTCATAATCACTCTCGCTGATAGCACCAGCGTCAGTTTCGGCACCCTCGCCGTCAGTCTCACCGTCGGTACCCGACCAAGGCCCTTTGAAACTCTTTTTGTTCGCTCTCCTGACTGGATCTCCAGCGGACTGAGAAGACCCTGGAGGGTTTGAAGAGCGTAACGCTCTCAGTCGCGTAGCCACTAGTGATTGCGCACTCTCCTTGCGCGCACGACCTGCCTCGAGAGTGCGGCGAATTGCCGAACTTCTCTCAGCATCAGCGTGACTCCATACGGTCAGACAGACACCATGGTAGGTAACCGTTGCACCATTTCCACCTGACGCTTGTTTTTCGAACATGGGGGATGCCGGAGATGCCGGAGGAGGTTGGAGGACGCTTGGCGGACCTAGATAAGCTGATGAAGGACGGGCATTGAGGAATGGGTCATCAGTGTAAGGGAATGAGAATGTGGGGGCTGCAGAGGAACGATCTGTCCCTGTGAGGACAGATGCGCGAAGCAAACCCACTTCAGAGGGTGCAGGCGCGAGCGGAGTGGAAGGCGCAGGAAGAGTAAATGTAAAAGTATGGATTGTGCTCGCCGGCTGAAGCGTTGATGCAATGATCTCAACTTCACGCGTGAACGAGAGCTATACGAGAAGGGGTCAGCAGCGATAGGAATCATGCGGTAGGAACCTGCCTTGAGCGCTTTTGATAACATTTTTCCTACTTCAGCTTTTGATAGAGCACCTGCGCCCTTGAGGATCTCGGTACTCTCCCCCTTGTTTACTTTCTTCTTTTTCTTGCCCCCACCAGCACCAGGGCTCACAGTACTGCCGAGAACCTCAGGCCTCCACCAGCGGGCGACTGCGCCCTCTGAATGAGATAAACCGAGGACGGCATCGGGGTCGGCTAGAGTCCATGTATGAGGACTCTTTGGAAGCCCTGAGACGACGTAAAGAGAAGTGAGAGGAAGGGTTGGGGCATGTTGTGTTGGAGTTGATGGTGCTGAACGAGTTGACACGATAGACGTGCGAGTGGAGGCTGGAATAGGCTCCATGGACTTGCGATGAGCAATTCCTAGAATACGAGAAGCCTTGTCCACTTGACGGGGAGAACGAGGTTGGGAATGAGATTCGAGTGGAGCTGATACAGTAATATAATCGAGCTCGTCGGCGAGAGCGGCGTCCGGGGAAGAAGAAGAAAAAGGAGATGAGGAAAGAAGAATATTAGAAAGTTTGTTACTGGAATGGTTGTTACCGGAATGGTTCGTATTCGAAATGTTTACGACTGTGTTGCTTTGAGCCGCGTTAATACACGCGCTCGAACTAGACTTGATCGACGTTTTGCACGGATTAAACGAAATATCAGAGTAACGAGACTTGAGCATCTTTTCACTGATACCAATTGGCAACACAGTAATAGGACTCGCTGCAACAGCAGGTGCCTGGATGCTTGGTCGGCGAGGCGGAAGCAAAGACATTTTACGAAAATACAATATGATCAGGTCGTCGGGTCACCACCATAAAGAATGGAGAGAAGAAGATAGCGACAGGAGTGGAAACAAAACGAACGAATGGGATGCAGCACACCAAGTGCAAAGTTCCAGATGGAAGGTCAAAAATGAAGCTGAAACGGGGACTAATCCAACTTCGCCTCGAGTAGACGTTACTTACGTCGGGTGATGGACTGCCGCTCACTTTAGAGTTGGTGTTGGGCGTCTTGCCTCAACTTAACCTAATGTCACGCGTCGACTCATCGGCAAAGAAATCGTGCAAGCAAGCTGCACCTGGACAATGCTAGTATGCAAAGTCAACCTGGAGTCAACTTCAAATAAACGGGAGCACAAACAGGATCGACATAGATCTTGATACCGTTCACACACTCATCTTCCTAATTTACGCAAACTCCTGATGGAAATTTCTGAAATTGCGTTGTCAGGGACGCATGCCCTCAGTGTTATATCCCCATATCTTCAGAAGAACAAGGTACATTACCTCACTTAAGCCAAGACCTCCAAGCCTGAAGGTTCACTATGCTCCACTTGAGTAATCAGGAGTAGCCCCGCCTAGTCCCGCTTAATATCAATAACGTTCACTTGCAGAAAACATTTTAAATCAGATGAGTCTATTTTCAACACCATACAACAAGTGTTCCACAGCACCGAACCATCTCAGTACCAAATGTCCAAGTTATTTTCAAACAGACTGGTACGCGCCAGACTGGTTGGTAGGCTGTGGCGCTGGGACTGAGCTGACTTTTGAAGGAGCACGCGGGGTGTCGTCATCCACAGTTTGGTAGCCATCGCGGCTACCGGAGGTGAAACCCCCAGGCATGGACCAGACTATGATAGATGAACGAACTGAGGGCAAATTCTTTGTAAGATTAACTTACCCGTAGGACCATTGATGTCAGTTCCAAGGCCGGGGAACTGCCCTCCGCGTTGACGCATAGCAATCAAAAAGGCACCAGTGGTTGGTATCTCGGTGGGGGTTGGCTCAGGCGGCGGCAATAATGTTTCAATTACTCACCTTCAAAAGCAAAAGGATAACAGTAAGGAACCTGAGGAAACCGCCTTGTTCATTCTGGATCATCCACAATACGTCATAGAATATCGACAACGATAACAAGCCCGCGAACTGGCTCTGTGTTGAGGTCACAAAGGAGGATAGGAGTGGCAATGCGTACCAAGGTCAACGACTGTACCGCGTCGCTGCTCTCTTGTACATACGAACCGAAGAGGAAGATGGGCAGGTTGTATGCTGGGACAGTAAACGGACTAATTATGAAGGCCAGCGCCTGCGCAACGCATAATGAGCAATCCTTGCCGCCAGGATGACTGAAGATGGACGTCTACTTACTGTCTCTGCGAGTAGTAGTTTCGCTGGGTCAAGTGCCTGGATAAAGTCTGCCATCTATCCTGGAATGTAGTTGTGTATGAGTCTTGGAACTTGAAATCTTGAGGTTGAATGGGAAAAGGGACTGCGCGACGACTTCCTTTTTGGTGGCACCCCATACCACTTCAACCGCTTCAAGCTTCTGGCAAACTGAATTCGATACCAAACCCGAGTTTCGTCACGTTTGCATGTCCTAGTCTGCTCTCAACTAATATACTACTAGTAGCAGACGTTTTGCGCGTTTCTTGGGCAATTTAAATTCACCAAGCGTCCATTCATGCCGCTGCCACAGCGCAAAATAGTCGAGGAGCTGCTCCGACAACCTTTTGGTCCATACCGCGACGAAGAAGTGCTCAGTGAAGAATGCCAGAGCAAGCCAGGAAGGACACTGGTACTGAAATCATTCCAGCTGGCTTACAATGACGAGATTATTGGGTACTGTCCTCCCCTTTTTCACACTGTGCATGTTGCTAAGTCTTCTTGACAAGACTCGATGAATCTGAGCAACCTCTAGGTACCGGAGAGGTAGACAATCGACAGTTCCGCTTTCGTGGAATTCTTAGTATACATTCGACCTCTTGGCTATCTGAACTCGGTGTCAAACGAGTGGAAGCAGAGCTCAATCTGCGTGCCAACACGCGCAGTATGCGTGAAGGGGAACGTCCTCCCTCTATAATCACGCTTGAAGGATTGTTTAACAGAAACACAGGATATCTTGGGCGCACACCCGTACCAGGTGACGACGACGAGCTCGAACTCAGGTTGAAAATACAGGGTTTTAGGAACTTCCCAGCTCTTTATATGACATGTAAGTTCGGATGCTCGTATGTCACAATTCCGAAGGACTAATGTCCGACATTCAGCCAAGTTAGTTCCGGATGGATTGTTCTGGCACTCCAAAGACTGGTGGGCACCATGGCATATATGATTCTAGACACGTCTTCACTTTCCTTTAGCAATCGCACCTACGAAGTTGCAACAATGGATGTCTATACCTTCCAGCTCTCCGAGAACTTTTTCTGGCGCTATCGTCTCCTTGCCCTCATGATAAAGATCGTTGGAGAGGGACGAACACCGCTCGAAAAGCGGACCCCTGCGTGGTTTGTGACCCAATACCTCGAACGGTTTGCTCATTCTGCCAGTGACGAGCACGAGCGACTTATCTACGACTCTTCCGATTCCGATATTATTAATGTCGACGAAGGCAAGACCTACCTGCCCCGTCACCCAAGGCGAATACACAGGCGCGATATTCTAGGGCTATTTGCTGCCCAGTCGGAATGGTTCGTTACTGATAACGAAGTAAAGCGCAAGCGGATATTCCCTTTCAAACCATGGAACGCATTTAGAAAGGAAGTCAGAAAAGCAAGATGGCAAGCTGCACGTAACAATGTCATCTGGGGCTGGCCAATCGGTCGTGAGCATCAGCCGGACCTGGAGTCAGACCCAGACAGCGGAGAGGGGGATGACGAGGATGACGAAGATGGCGAGGACACAAGAATTGTGGTGGAACGGAATCCCGTCATTGGGAAGACAAACGAGATTGTGCGCCGTAAAATCGACAAAGCCAAGACCAGACGAAATCTGCCGTCTGCCAGGCGTGTCAATGAACCCAGCCCCTCCGGGTCTTCCTCAGATGAATTCGATCCTGCTAGGGCACATGCGTATATGTCGGACTTCTCTCGGGGATCATCTAGTACTGCTTCTGATTCTTCGGATGACTCCGTAGACGAGCACTTACCCGAGTTCGGAGAGCTCATTCCACGTCAGTTGTCACAAGTTCCGGAATTACCAGGCCCCGATAACCGTTGGTGGTGTCCTGTGCCAGATTGCGGGCACATGGTTGACTTGCAACGTCTCACACGAGATGATATAAAAGCTCTCTCAGCAACCACCGTCTTCTATCTCATGGAGAAGAAATGGCGGAGTATTCGAGAAGATGAAAGAGCTAAAATATGTTTTTTTGAAATGGTGTCTAAGCATTATGAGGATCATCTTGCAGACCTTGGCTTGAGGTTTGTTCAGATTAGAGGAAGGGTAAGCAGGTCAAAACCAGTATTTTACAATCCTTGACATTTTTTTCAGGTGGGAATTGATTCGATTAGAGATAAACGACGTGGTCAGCAGGTGATGGTCATCGTGAAGGAGGAAGTTACTTCAGAGCCCCCCGATCAAAGTCTAGGGCCCTATGCATATAGACCGTAATATAGGTAGCAGCCTGTCAATAACATTCCATGGACTTGATGTGTATTCAGTAACACTGGCAACCCAAATATCCTCAAGGAATGACAGGATAATAAAGATTACAGACGTATAGTCCGGATATAAATTATGCAAGTCTAGTATTCTGTCCCAGGAAAATGTCTCTCAGCCACATCCATCGCCTTCCCGTTCTATGTGTTTCACCGGTAGCGCCACCGCCTTCTTCCATGTCCTGCTGCGAGGCTTCAGCGCGAGGACCGCTCAAAACTCCCCTGCCCCGAGCTTCTCCCGAGCGTCTCCCCTGTCCCTCACTCACAGTCCGCCTCCTGCCACCCGCAGTACTAGCCAAAGACATGCTCTCATTGACGACAGCTGCAAAGCCAAGGCCTGCTCCACTGATGTGCCTGGAAGTTCTTCTTGGCAAAGGCAGAAGCCCGAATCCAGGGCTGACTGGTGAAAGACCTATTGTCAATCCTGTGGGAGATAATACGCTCGACGACTGCTGCTGATGTAAAGATGAGGACATAGTACGCGTATGTGCAGATGGATCGATGATGGTAGGGTGCTGACGTGATGAGCGAAAAGTGTCTGGTAGGGGTGAGGAGATATCCGTCTGGTAAACTGTGAAGGGGGGTGAAGGCTGTGAAGACGATGCACAGAGGGTGTGCAAGGAAAGAGAACTCTGGGGGAAGACTGCGCCCTCCGACCGCACCCGGCGGTCCATAGGAGGCGCAATTGGTTCAGAGAGAGATGAACCCTGAGGACCAACGGCAGTACTTGCGTATGAAGGCCCGTAGTGTGGCGGAGGATTTGTTTCGGGAGTAGTGCTTCCGCTGTGAGATAAGGCTGTATGGTCCTCAACGTCAGATTCAGTTGCTGTGTCACTTTCATCGACGTTGGCTTGGGCGCTTACGGCCCAAACCCCGGCAAGAAGAACGAACATGCCAACTATGACGAGGATAAGGCGCCACCCTGGGAGTTGTCCGAGATGGTCGAAGTAAACCAGACCATTGATAATCGATGAAAAATTATAAAAGCAAAAGGCAGCTAGGCAGTTTCCGGGTTAACGGCACTATCAGGAAGATACAAAGGAATGAAACACACATGGGCAGACAAACGCAGGATCTGCAAGCCTCAGACCCCGATTAAGGTACCAAAGTTGTCCCAGCGCAAAAATAATGAGTCCACCAACAAGAATCCATGCCTCCCATCTGAAAAATTGATTGACGCCGCCAAATGTGAGGACAAGAAGTTCAACACCGGACTTTGCGAAGATTAAACAAAGCCCAGACAACGTCCCTGAAGCTGCAGCATATGCTAAGGCAAGAAGTAGCGGAGTTCGGCCAGGAAGTTGCACGTGTACCAGTGATGAGAACTTTGAATTGTGTAGAGTCGATTTGGTAGATGGAAGGCGACCATATTTTGGATCGAGCAGTGGAGTCACCTCAGATGCGAAGTTGTCGTTCACTTGTTCCCCGGCGAGACCAGTAGATGGATTAGATGGCTGTTGTGCGCGTGTGGGAGGTAGCGGTGTGGGAGAGTTTAGAGGAGAATCATGTGCGGATGTGCAAGAAGATGATAGGAGTGAATCACGGTTGGCCTGCAACAATGAATAGGCTGCAGCTTCTAATTGTCTCTTGTAAGAATATTCAACACCGTGTGTCTGCAGGAATGTCACATGTACAATTACAACACTATGTCGCTACTGGCACGCACCACGACAAGGCATACGAGCAGGATGAAACCCTCGGCACAGAACCAGACTATAAACGCAGGACGCGCGAAAAGTGCCATCAATTCGTCGAGACTCCGCGTAGTTTCAGGAACGATCCCGTAGATAGCGATCAGGGCAGCACCACCTGCGATGAGAGCGGTTCCCAGGAGCATTCGTGGGCGAAGGAGAAGGCGAGCAAAAAAGGCGTTCCAAAGGAGAGAAACGGCGCCCAGGGGTGCCAGTATGACGATTGGAAGGGATGCTATTTGTATGAAAGATCCAAATACATTAGATGTCAAAAAGATAGCTGACAGACATTGTGTTGGTTGGTGGGAAAAACATCAGCAAAGATTAAGTACGCTCACCGAATCCTATCAACCATAATCTAGCAAATGTAAGCGGAGACTGAGTTATAGAAGACACACATGACTCACGGTCGACGGTGTTCTACTTTCTGGTCTTGTTCTGGGAGCTGCGAGTTATGAACGTGGCTACGACGCTGAACTGCAAGACCAAGGCTTTGAACAAAAGATGCGAGCAGCCCGATAAAAATCCCCAAAGGTATGGGTATGTCTTGATTTAAACTTGTGTTGATAAAGAGTGAAGTAGGTGCTGCGGCGACATGGGTTATATAAGATGTGATGCGCGCGCAAAGTATGCCCATCGATGGCGAGGATGGAATGAAATAAGACTGAGTTGGAAGGGTCTTCTACTTGTCATTCAGGTGCCAATTCCGACTCGGAGTGGGCAGGCACTGGTAGCTAGAAATATAATAATGTTGTAATAGGTTGTAGCACAGTGAGAGTGTTCTCGAGGAGGTGCACACGTGATCGACACTGCCTTCATTAAGTTTAAAAGGGTTGAATTCAAGTTGAATCCATAATTTATTCTATCGACTTTCTCTATGTAAGTTGACCGCGGAGGAACTGCACAAGACGCAAGACCTAGGAACTTCAGTATGAAACATGTTCAAGCGGCGGGATGCTCTGGCGACCGAGTACAATCATCAGGAGGTTATCAGGATTAGCTTCGGATATCATGCTGTGTATGCTACGCTAACACAACGATGTTGTTTTAACTTTTGCGGTGTTGATGTAGTTTGCAGACCCAGGAAGATGCAGGAACTCGATGGTCTTGGAGGCACGACACGGAGATACTTTGTGGCAGAATAGTAGCCAAACTTGAAATTAGACTCCGCCAACTTAGGAGGAGGAAGGAGCCGAAGTTCTTCGCTTCGAGGTTCTTCGTTTCCTTGATCTTCTCATCCTCTTCAACAGCGCATGCCTTCTCCTCTTTGCCTGTCTTGCGGGCAAGCGCTGCTTGGTGTCTGGCTTCCATCTCCTTGACACTGGTTGCTACATAACACTCAAAGTAAGGCTGCATGGAATACCTAGCACCAGCCTTGAACTGACCTGCGGCATAGATTTCAACCTATCGGCGTGATGTGTGGCCTGACCGAAGAACCCAGTTTCATATGATGGCTGTTAATTAAAAGACGTCGATGTCATGGATGTCGATGACTGGTCGTAGCATCCATCAGACCTCGAAGTTTCAGTACTCGGTTGGTACTGTGGCTCGGAGCCCATGTATGTGGTGGTCAGCCCACACGGAACCTGCCGGTTTATCTGAACAAGTCGAATCATTAATATTGCAGAGAAATGGCCCTCACCCATGGCTACCCGTGTATTTCTCTGGTGTGCTCTCACCTATCGATCGTGGAAATGAAATGGATCTAGCAGACTTTGTATGATGCTGCAGGGTCGATCGGTCCATTCAATGAACCAATTAGCCATGAGAGCATCTTACAAGGCTTTGGGCAGTGACTTTACTATACGTTCATGTAAAAAGTGCAGTAGCGAAGCGTTGTCAATGTCAGAGGAGCAGAGATGTTGTTAGAGCCTCTAGCCTAGTAAAGAGGTACCTTGATGTGGTGTTGTAAATGCTAGCGCGCTTCCCTTATGCACAAGAGTCCGTGACGACGAGTTCGAATTAGCCATTGATCCCGCAGATCGTTCTGTGGGCATTTTAAGAACCAATCGCGTTCTTACATAAGTCACATTCACAGCATGTCTGATGACCGCAGCATAATGGGTGCTCCCTCAGTGCGTTCTGATAGTTTAGCGCCGCTGGTCACTATACAACAGTTCGACCGAGCATTGTACCGAATAATCACTACCATAAGACCGACCTGACAACCTCTTGTTCAAACTCAATTCAGAATACCCACTTTCAAGGTCATGTCATCTCCTAGCAGTTTCAACGCTCAATCTAGCGATGCGTCCTCGGTGTCCACTTCGGACCCGTCATCTCTTCGTGAGCGAGGAGTGTACGAAGCATCCGGCGACGACGACTCGTCTGTCTTTACTGTGATAGGAGATTGGGACACCACCTCTAGCCCTATGGGTTCTCGAACAGACTTGTCAGGTTCTTTAGAACAAGACATGTCTGAGGCCCGTCTTCGTCAATTGTACGACGAGGAAGAAATTGAACGTTATCTCCACCTTTTCTCTGCTGTAAGTTCTTGCCTTACTCATGGCTGGTCTATCCTAAGGTGCTCCAAGTATGTGACAGAAGTAAGACTACCAGGTGCTTTGCGTAGCACCAAGGCCAAGGCATCAAGTAGCTCCTTCCACCTTCCTCGGTTACCAAATCCACCACCACTCCCTCCAAGACCATTCGCTCGTCGTACTTCCGAACAAGCAGAGGCGCCTACACTTCTTCCACCCACCATCTCCCCAAGACCAGTAGATCCCTCCTGGTCCGAACAGATCGCCATTGTGAGTGCCACCGCTACCGCATTAGTTCAATCTAAAATCTCTCCAGAAATATATACTGCCAGCTCTCCCACCAATGCCTCATCCGCCGCCACCCTTCGCTTTAAAGCGTCTGAAACTCACCAGCCAGCGTTTCTTCCTCGCAGTAGTTCCTCCTTACCAGACTTTCTTTCTTTCCATAGCAAACTTAGCATTATGGACGGACCCACAACGTAGCGGACTATGTTGCGCGGTAGGCAGGCTGCTACTTTTTGAGATTGATATATTCACCAACATCCAGGTGTTCTGGGCACTATGGCTGTATGATCTCCTTCTCCCGGCACTAATGTTTCGGATCTTGTGGGAGATGCTCAGACGGAAACTTCTCCCGTATCCCACTTTAAAATCTTTACAGACGCGGCGAAAAGAATCCGAACGAGCCAGGGAGTTCGGAGACGAAGTCCAAGAACGCCTATCGGCACCTTCAATGGGGCCCAAGGATATATTTCAACTGTTCAAATCTCACAAATCCGCAACAAAAGCTCAAATCAAGTCCCTCGCGAAGGCTACGGGGGCACGTCAGACGAGTTTAACCAGCGATGGTGACGAGGATGAAGAGGCCACTGTTCTTGACGATGATACTCAAGAAGAGCAAGACATCAAACGAGAACTTCTGCACCTTCTCAATACCGTCGCTGATATACACGAACGTATCAAAAAGTTCGTCCCCTGACATTCGTGATAAGTTGTCAACTTACTGAATATTTTCTGAATATTTTTTGTTGTTAGCATTTTCATCTGGCGACGACCAGCGGTCTCCCGAAGATATGCAATCGTGAGTAAGCTCTGGGGACTACTTTGGCATTGCGCCTGACTACTAGCAAGATTTTGGCTGCTGTGGCTTGCTGCACCCTGATCATTCCCGCGCATTACTTGGCAAAACTTATGTATGGCGGCTGCGGAATATTGTTCTGGCATATCATTCCTGTATTGGCTGCGTTGCCGCCAGGTGCTCGAGCCAGGTCCGTGTTGAATACATGTTTGCACCATATTTTGATAGGTGGTGAAATAGACTGCCTGGTCCTTTGGCTGATGCCCCCACCGATGCCGACTATGCTATCGAAATAATTACACAGAGGATTGCTAGGGGTGAAGAAATCAAGCCTCCACGCAAGCCTCGTTCTTCGAGTGCTCGTGTTAATCGCGCAAACGAAGCCGATCTTTCAGCTATCCCGTCACCCGACACATCATCTAGAAGTCAAGTGCCAAATTCTAATGATGGTGTTGACTGGAAGAAGTGGGGATCGCGTGTTGCGCACGGAAAGTCGCTACTAAGTGAAGGAAAACAACGCCTTTCTTCTGGACAAGTAAATACGGTCGGTCTGACGTCCGCAGTTTACGAGACGAAGAAACACATAGTACGCATATAATAAACCAAGTTGTGATGCAACAGCAACTGATTCACTCTCAGCGTATCCTGCACATCACACTTCCGCGCCTGGTCTAATCACACTGACCGCCACCACAGTATACTTCACTGCACTCGCATCGCAACAAGCAAAATTAATCATACCTCGCGAGAATCTTTGCGGCGTGAAGAAAACCGGTTTGATGAAAGGACTTCTGGTTTCTTGGGTTGACGACGAGGAAGGGCGCGGAAAAGAAACAGAAGAGAAGTTCCATTGGGTCGGCAATCGAGATGAGCTTTTTGCGCGCCTTCTTGGTCCAGATAGTGCCCGATGGATGCGAATCTGAAGACTCGACGCGTCAGTGGCTGAATTAAAACTCAGAGAGCTCCGCGCATAGGATTATATCCTCAGCGGCATGCGCACTCGTATGCTTCCTCCCCTCCCTCATAATTTATCTGGCCTCTTTGCCTGTACTCGTCTTTCGTACGTTTATTGTATGCTTTCTGCCCATTGATATATCACTATTCCTGTAACCTGTTTGCTAACGCGAATCCCTCTTTTATCTGCCACCACTCGCTCAACGCTGATTTTCAAGGACATCAATCTGCAGAATGTTTTTCTCTACCGAACTGTTGTCCAAGAGGGATAGCGGATTCGGCCTTCTTTGGTGCTGTTCTTGTATACTTCATCGACAATGGAATTAGATCTCATTGTTTGATGTTTCAAATACTAGGCTAGCCGCAACCCTTGGCTCGAAATCAGCCTTTAAGAAATTGCCCAAGCGCTCCGTGTTGACTGCAGATATCTCTCAATTGTGTAACTTGATTGCTTCTCCTTCGGAACCTCTGGCTCTTCGCCTCTCAAGTAACTTGATGGTCGGGGCTGCACGGTAGGCAGATCCACTTCTTTGGAGCCCTAGATCCTCACCAAGTTCCACAGTGTATATAAAGGTTATAATTCATGGCTGTATGGCCGAACTTTGTGCATTTATCATTGCTTCTAGTCAAACAAGAACTCTTTTTTTCTGATGTTACGACCTGCTTCAACTCCCTCAAGCGAGTTGTGCAAGAGTTCCGCTCGATGGCTGCTTCCGAAGCACAGCTTCAGATGGCGCAGCCGAGCGTGAGGTGAGTTAGCTCACGCGATGAGAGCCCCTCTGACACTTCCCGTCAAGACCATCAGCTGTTACCCTCGCTGCAGATCCTGGGGCTGCATTCGCCATGGATTTTGACGCAATGGTCGCTGTACGTTTTCCGCCTCTCTTTCTGTTCGTCTCTAAGTCAACGACGTGGCTAGGACTGGGACGAATACTTGAACATTGGAAGTACGTTAGTTTACTGTGCTTCAACTCGCATATATTCATGCCCGATTGCAGACGACAAGGGAGGAGCGGAAGAGGGCTCATCTGATGATGAGTATAACCCAAAAGCTAAGCGACCAAAAGGAAAAGGCAGGGCGTCTGTAGTTGCGCCAGCTTCCACTGCAGAAAACGCCCGCGCCAATGCGCATACACTCAACGAAAATCACGACCTCTTTCTCGCCAATTCTTTTGATGCCTCATTTGGCGGCAGCGGCGCCAACATGATTTCATCTTCCCAGAATGATACCTTCGGCTTTGACGATAGTTTTTTCGGCGCTTTTGACGGCCTGGACATTGGGGAGGGCGTTGGCGATGACGTTGTAAGGGAACTCGGCGAAGGCTGGGGAGGAGCCGCCCTGGCGAATCAAGTCGAGTGTGTCCTTTTTTTGGCAGGCTGGAATTCTACTGAAATATCCTAGCCATGATATGCAAATGGATGAGCCGATCGACTTCGGGTTCAACGATGCAGATAATATGTATTTCGAGCACGATGTCCCCATTGGCGATGCCGGTGCATTAGAGCAGAATGTATTGCCATCTCCTCCGTCGGCATTTGCTACACCTCAAGGCATACAGCGAGGCTCAGCAGGTATGATGCATTGCTCTATATTGACCATCAATCTGTATAAAAATTTAAAGCTGGCCTTCCTCCTTCTTCCTCCCTCACTGGACACTCCCTCGAATCCCCTCCTGATCCTGTGGCATTAACTCCCATGCAGGGCGAAGAGATCGATCCCGTTGCACCTGACGATAAACCGGCTGAACCCGCACCTAGGAAGATCAAGCGCGCCAGGCTTCTTTTAGATGTGCGAACAGAGTTGACGGATGACGAATTAAAGGTGGGTGATAATGCCGTTCGTAGCCCACGCTATAACCTGCTTTTTGTATAGGCTGCACGTCTGCATTACCTTGAAGAGCAAAATAGTATTCATCGAAAACTTGCGCGGAAGAATTTCGAGAAGGACCAAGGCAGACTCATTGACGGTTTGCTCTGGGGTATTCCAGAATACAGTGAGCTTCGATTTTTTACTTGCACTCATCATGAGCTTACACTTTGAAGTGCAAGCCAAAGAATTGGTAGACTTTTGGCTGGACCATCTCAAAGCACAATTGGACACTCGATTTGCGTACACGACTGAACCCCATGGTAAATACCACAATACTTTAGAGTATGCCTTATCAAATACATGTGACATGATTTTCAGATGATTCCCCTCCGCCGAAACGGAGGAAGATCAAGACCAATGCCGATATCTCCGGTGGAGTTGAACATGTTCAAATCCATCCTGAAAGCCCTGTGTTCGGTGTAGGCCAGGCAAGCCCAGACGATATGGGTTTTGATGTGGGTGGAGCGGATTTCGACATGAATTTTGACATGGGTGGTAAGTTTTGTTGATCGCCATGTATGGCTACGACCTAATATTCTTCTCAGATGGTTGGGGTGGCGCAAACGATGCGGGACCAGAATTGAATATTCTTCGCTCGTCCGAGGTAAGTTGGTTGGTAGCGTTTTTCATACTCTCGTTGACAAAGTTTAAGGAACCGGGACAAGCACGTCATGCCCCTCGCCCGATGTCCGTGTTGGGCGATGAATTTGGCTTGGATATCGTGCAGAACTCCTTCTCTCAGCGTAGTGCACTCTTCCCTTGGGACAATGCGGGTGGAAGCTCCTCGATATCTGGTGCAGTACTCCTTGGTCGCCAGAGCAGCGACAAAATCAGTGTCGACCACGCCGAGACTCGCCTAAGGGGCAGCTCATTGAGCCGACGAGGAAGTTCTATTCCAAGTCAACAAAGCGACGTATTCGGCGGTACCGGAGGTTTCCCTGCAAGCCCCCAAATAATTGACGACGAATTTGTATTCAATGGTAAGTCGATGAATTGTACAACTTGCGCATCTAGCTCATGTTATCGACAAGTCCCGGCAGGCAATTCTGTGGCCGAATCCCAAGTGTCTGAGGTCAATCTGGCCACCCTCGAGAGAAACTCCTTCAACTTCCTTGAGTGATCATCTTCGCTACTTGCTATTCAAACTTGAATGTACTCACATGTTGTGTTGGAAGATACGCTAAGATGCAGTATAAATCTCTGTCTGGGTCGGCTCGCTTTCTCGCGTTCGATGATGTCGTGCCGCAGACCACTAGCACCGCACACGTTGCAGCAGCAGCTCTCTATCACTGTCTTGGTACGTGCAATCGCTGTGCTCCTCCCCTGTCACGCATACCTGCCGGACCATAACCAAGTATGCAATGCAGTTCACTGACGCCGAGTTGATCAGTGTTAGGCACGAAAGACCTCATCCAACTTCGTCAAGAAGAGGCATATAGAACCATTGAGATCCGTATCAAATGAAGGCTTGGCGCCTATTCGCCCCCCTTGTCGGCCGAAATGTTTTTTCCGAATAAGCATTATGAAATTGCTATGGGTGTAGAGGAAGTTTCAGTGATTCGTTCTACAGTGCCATGGTTGTATTATATACCCTATCCAAGCCTTGTGTAAAAATGACCTGACACAGGCGATGTACAATTTAGAATTGACACAATACTCGGCTCTTACATTTGCCGTTTGGAAACCATGATCAGGCCACTCGACAAAATCTCGATCGTGCCATTTTCCACCCGAATATCTCTCCGAATTGAAGCGCATGTTAAAGGTTCATCGTTTCTCGCACCTGTTATTTGCTCGTAATCTTTGGTATGTGAATACTACGTGCTAGTCTCACTTTGTCTCACCTTTCGTGCAGTTTTAGATCACATTTCACTCAACGCAGCATGTCCTCACCAGCAGTTCTTGCTGCACGCGCAGCCCTTGCCAGTATAGATCTCACCAACTATGACCCTGAACAATCGAGACTGATGGATGAGAAGTGTATTTTGGTCGATGAGCAAGACAACGCCATCGGCGCAATGGATAAGAAGACTTGTGAGTCTATTTGCTCTATATGATACGGCGCTCTGATAGCAGGCCCCAATAGGCCATCTGATGGAAAATATCAACAAGGGTCTCCTGCACCGAGCCTTTTCTGCATTCATCTTCCGTCCATCCGACGGCAAGCTCCTCCTGCAGCAGCGTGCATCTGAGAAGATTACCTTTCCAGACATGTGGACAAATACGTGCTGTTCGCACCCACTGGATGATTTCGAGGAGGAAAAGATCGAGGAGGGTCAACTCGGTGTGCGGAGCGCAGCTTCGAGAAAGCTCGAGCATGAGCTTGGTATTCCGCAAAGCCAAACGCCAGTTGACGAGTTTCAGTATTTAACCAAGATTCATTACCTTGCACCATCGAACGGCATGTGGGGTGAGCATGAAGGTGCGTTTATAACATGAAATACGGGCGCATGTCTTGACCCGCCCCCCACAGTTGATTACATCCTGTTTCTGACGGCGGACGTGACGGTGATCCCGAATAAGAACGAGATCCAGGACTACAAATATGTGGACAAGGCCGAACTACAGGCGATGTTCAATGACTCGTGTGCGTATTGTTTGTTGCGATATGTGGGATGCGAGCTTACTCGGCAGCGACAGCAAATTCTTTCACGCCTTGGTTCAAGTTGATTGCTCGCGACTTTTTGTTTGGGTGGTGGGATATACTTATGGAGCGCCAGGGCTTTGATGGACGCGTTTATGCGAAGACTTTAACAGGTGTTGCTGATGGGTCAAAAGTTATCAAGATGGTGTAATATTTAGATGTAGTGCTACAATAAGCAAATCCCAAGTTCTGTTTGCTGGGCACCATGCATGATCAAGAGACCATGAAGTAGTTACTAAGCAAAGAGAAAAAGGAAATCCCCCGACGACACAAGCCAGTAGTGCAGCAGCAAGGTCATCATGTTCCTCGAGTTGCAAGCAGAGCTCAAAGAAACAAGGGCGGCAAAAATTTGATAACCAAAGAATGAGGGCGGTGCCCTCATAATAGTGGTTAAACTATTAAGAACAGATACTACACTTGATCTAAGCCAAAAGGCCAGAGTGGTAAAGATCCAATTTGTAACTAGAAATCCCTTTATACCCTCTCAAACAGCGCACGGACCATAACCGGAAGAGGATACACAAATATTCCAGCTAGAATTAGATCTATAAATACATACGGTAGTCGTACATCGTCGTCTTATCGTTACACCCCGTCGTTGGAGTAGTCAGCATGTACACCGTCACAAATGAACAGGTGTCGTTCGTTGTCGCCCTAGTGCTCAACATTCTGTCCAGAACGTGAACCAGCACGCGAGCCAGCACGTGAATTGGCACGCGAACGCATCCTCGTCCCGCGGAATATCCATATCTCCTTCTTATTCCCAAATCCAAGCATCCCCGTACGAGCAAGCGGAACAGTAGCTTCAAGCTTGTAGCCCATCGTACTAATTTCCTTGAGTGCAGATGCTGCAAACACATCCTTGCTTAAATCAGGGGCTGGTACAAAACCACGTCAGCAAGGAAGTATTCATGCGCAGAAGAGACAAACCCCCAATTGCATTTCTCTTGAGCTCAATTCGTATAGATCTCGTCTTCAGCTCGTTCGGTCTCCAGCAATTTTAAATGGCCATGCAGCGCGGAGACGAGGACCAATTTGCTCGCCAACACGGCGCGGGGGCCGAACAAGGGTCATCCTGTGTCCTGATCGCGAAATATGCGCGGCAAAGAAGTCACAGTGTTCATCAGGGCCACTATCTTGAAATACAAGCTGTGGATACTAAATACGCACTCAATCATGGCTGTATGACGCTCAGGGAAATTAAAAACATACCGAATACCCTGTACTGAGAGAGGTACGGTACTGATAGCCGTTGTGCGCGAGGCAGGTAAACAGTTCGCATATCATTTTTTGTGCGCTAGATGGCATAAGCACGTGACACAGGATCAGTGATTGGATGATTGGACCTACATCACGCCCTCTATCCCACTGGCAGTCCATGGATTTCGGTTAAAAAGAATGCGAAATGCGTGGTGAACGGGAATTGCTGTAGACACCCCGTGCGGCCACATGGGAATTATATTCTCCTTGATCTCTTCCATGGTATCTTGGAAGGCCACATTGCCCAACCGGAGCTCGTTTGCACCGTGAAAAGAGACAAACAAGTGCTCTGTGATGACATAGGCGTGGGAGTGACGATAATAGGACAATCTGTGACTTACCAGGAAGATAGGAAGGATTAGAATTCATGCCGCTAGTGCGTGTCATGGGCACGAGGCGCTGACGTGCACTTGAAGAAGTTCGAATACGCTCGAGAGGAGGTGGGGCGGCGCTAACAGTCTCTGAACGGCGAAGACCACCATTCTTCTTCATTGCGGACTTGAGATGGACCTTCTCGGGGTTGTACGACGGCTTTTGACGTGTTGTACTAGCGCGCTTGACTCGTGGTGGGTGTGGGGCTGGCTCAGAGCTTGGTGGAATAAATGGTGTGTTTGGGTCTAGATGACCCTGCACATATTGAGCGGTCTGATAATTTTCGCGAGGCCATGGTGGAGAATTGTATGGATCAGATGTAGGAAACGGCTGTCGCTGCTGCTGCTGCTGTTGCTGTTGCTGATGCGGATAACCAGGTGGATAGTATGTGTGGTATGGCTGACCATAGTAAGGGAAGGTAGGCTTTGGGTAAGCTGAATGCATTGCAATGTGGTCAGGGAAAGAGATAGGAAAGATGATCGTACTAGAGTTTGATGACACAGGTAGTCGATATCACAAAATGGCCTCGTGTAAGTTGAGACATGAGGATTCCCATTCTAGGCCACGGAGGCGTTACTCCATTTCTTGGAAGGAGCGCTCGAGATAAAGTTTATGAATTCGGTCCGCTTTCGGCCCCCTTACATCACGTGAGCATTTTTGTCTACTCCCGAGTTTCTCTCCGCAAACGCCCAAGTTACTCTTCCAGGCAGCTATGGCATCAACGTTCTTTACATGGCTCAGATCTCCTGCTGCTCGCGAATACTTCTTCAGTATGTTTCTCATCATTTATTGTATCCTTAACTTGTCTCATTATTCTCTTTACAGGTACACACTTCTGGGGACCAGTCAGTTGTTTCAACCTTGACAAGTTGCATAACTCACTCATTTCAGGTCGCAAACTGGGGTCTTCCCCTTGCTGCCCTCGCCGACCTTAGCAAAGATGAAGAAGTCATCTCAGGTTCCATGACCACTGCACTTGGAGCCTATTCGTACGTCCCGTTTCACTCTCACGCAGCTGCCTGCTCACCCACGCAACTAGAATGGTTTTTATGCGCTTCGGTGCGTTCTGTGATGATTTTCTAAAGCGCATAGTTGACTTGTGTTATAGCCTGGAGAGTACAACCCCGGAATTACCTGCTCTTTGCCTGTCACTTGACAAACGCGACAGCACAGTCAATCCAGGAAGCCCGCTTCGTAAACTACTGGTATTACGGTGGTCGTGAGAAAAAGTTCGGTCTTGACAAGGGCCCAGTGACCCAAGCCATCGAAGAATCACAAGCAGAGGCAAAGAAGGTTGCGGACGCAAAGCAATAATCACCCTCTTTGCAATGCTGGAATACGCTGCGTCTTTGTCTAACCAAGGTCTGAAGTCTAGATATTGATACGTAATTTTCACCAAAATCCGTCGTCCCCATCACCTTTGCTTTTCTTCCCGCCCTTGCTCTGTGCAAGCGCCTGTCGTTCATACATCTCAGAGATCTGCCATACAACTATATGAGCACCTGCTATCTCATCGAATATCGATATACAGTGAAACACTCACTTGCTCAGGTCCTGTTGCATCATCTGCCGACTTGTCATCGCGTATTCGGATGAATCTTGGAAAGCGCAGTGAGATCCCGCGTTCCTCTACCAAGCCCTGGGCCGCTGTGTATACCGGGCTCAAACTCAGATCTGCCGCGAGCACCTCCCACACGATCTTTGGCTCAAACCACACATCAGGCTTTGCACCACCAGGTTTAATGTCCCCGCGTGGTTTTGTGATCTCGAGCGGTCGCAGAGTGTCCCAGTGTGTCTGCAGCATCTCCTCGCTGAACCCAGTGCCGATCTTGCAGATCGTCTGGTACTCTTCGGCATCGGCGTCGAAGCAGGCTAGGAGAAAAGCTCCGTAAACGTTTGTGCGCTTGCCTTTGCCGTAGTACCCGCCAACGACGACGAGGTCCAGAGAATCACCAACACCAGCGAGGTAGTCTTTCTTGAGCTGTGTACGTTTTTTTATTAAATCAGTCGAATTTCGACGGAGCAAAAGGTTGGAAAGCACCTTGAGCCAGTTGACGCTCCGTCGGCTGGGTTCATAGTAACTTGCGTCTGACTCAAGCATCTTGACCATAAGTCCTTCGCAGCCGTCCTTCACACTCTCTTCGAGGAACGCCTGGATTTCATCTGTTGTCGATCCATCTGAAGACTTGGCAAAATCGAACTCTCCTGGCACGATCTGGAAATGCTTCCTCAACAACTCTCGGCGCTCGCTGAGTGATTTTTGGAGAAGTGGCTACGCGCAACCATCAGCGCAGCACCCTAATGTCGTTAAAAAATTCAACAAACCTCGCCATTGAGATAAATAAGGTCGAATGCAAAAAGGCAGACTTTGACCTGGATGTCTTCCACTTTACGTCCTTGCGCTTTCGCTTGCTCAGCTCTTGGAAAGGCATGAGCTTGCCTGAGGTTTTGTCAATTGCAACGGCCTCAGCATCAAGCACAAATGACTTTGTCTTCTCCATGATGCACTGTCTTGCAATCAGCCCAATCCGCACAGCCAAGTCTATAAAGATCATCACCCACCCTCGGCAACTGCTCCACCAAATCTGGGTACTTGGCCTTCATATCCTCTGAATTTCTACTAAAGACGCTGACGCTGCCATCCTCCAGCATGTGCACTTGGGCGCGCTCCCCGTCGTACTTGTACTCACACGTGAATTGCCGCCCCTCGAAACGATCGAGTACTTCGCCGATCGCTTTCGTTGGCTTGGCGAGCATTGGCTTCAGGGGAACCCCCGGCGTAAGCTTGCAATGTGTGCGCAAGCCCGATAAGCCATGCGTGAGTAGGGCGGGGATCACAAATTCGTACGTGGGAAGCTCGCTGGAAGATGTGCCAATGAGCGTAGGTGGGCAAGGCGGGACAAGGGGGACTGACCTGTACACCGATTTCATGATGCTGGCACCCTCTTCGAGGCGAGATGCTAGTTTCTCTTTACTCCATCGCTTTCCGGCTTGTACAAACGATGAATCATCTTCGTCAGTGATGTTTTGGGGAAACATACCATGTTCTTTAGCCAAAACAACAGCATGTGCGAGTGCCACGAGAACCGTCCGCTCAGCATTACCGATCCGGAGCTTGCCTTCCAGACTGCGTACGATGTACTTCGCCTCGAAGTCCTGGCATGCGGCGAGGAGCTTTGTGATAATTGATACCTTCTTTGCCTGGGACTGTGGTAGAGGGAATAGTACTAAGTCTTTGAAAACTTGTACAGGTATGAGGAACAAACCGAATGTCCAGATGACAACGCAATCTCCCGTAAGTTTGAAAAGACGAAAGGAACTGTAAGAGGCTTGGGTTTAAAGAGCGTCTTCTGACTGTTTTTGGAGTTCTGTGAATGGTGTAAGCTCGTGGTCAAGGTTAAGGAAAGTAATGGCAGAGCACCATTGCCACGAGCCCGAGATCGCCTTCTTTCTTGAGGTCTGCTTTGACTGTTGCAAGGCTGCGTCCTGTGGACTCGCTGATGGCTTTGATGAGTAGGCTCTCGCCGATACCCAGTTCAACACCAACATAATCTGGGCTTAGCTACGTCTCTTAGCACATGAGAATAGAATAATCGAATAGAAAAGAACTTACGCGGTTTATACACAGGTATACAGACTGCAGAAGAGAGATGGAATCATCCTTCTTGCTGCGTTGGATGACGAGAAGGAAGAACGAGGTAAGGAGGGCGGTCTTTTCGAGCCTCTTAGTAGTGGCTTCGATTAGTGAGAAAGTTTTCGTCAATGCAGCGTAGGGTACTCTACCAAGTCACTATGTAAGCAAAACGTCAGAGATCGCAATACGACGTACGGGTCTCCAATTTTCCACCCGCCCTTGACGTCTACCTCCGCGGCTCTGGATAGTACTTCTTCGGCGCTGTGTATCCAAATCAACTTGGTCTTTCTGAAGTACCGCTAGAGGAGTCATACATACGTTTGTGTTGCCGCATCCTCGTCGTCATCCTCCAGCTCGCTTTCGCTAGGAACCTCATCCTCGCCCTCGTCAGCACTTGCTGAGGACTCGGCTAGTTGCTTTTCTACGGGCTCAGATTTGAGGACTGCTTTGGCTTTCCCTTTGCTTTTGGAGGAAGGCTGTGGCGAGGAGGGCTCATTCAGACTAGTGAGAGCTAGTGCGGTGGTCGTGGAGTCCTCGTCATCTGACTCGACCACGCGTCTCCGTTTAGACTTTGAAGGCCCAGGTGATGCTAGAGTGTGGCTAAGTCCATTGTCAATTGCCAAAGCTGAGCGACACTTACCAGCGAGTATTGGCGAAGTGACATCCTTCCGTTTTGTTTTGGACTTGACCGGTGCTGTTCGTCATTATGACCTGTCAGCTGTGCAGAACGGAGGTGCACTCACATGCTGGTGGTTCGTCGACCTCCATTCTGTCTCCCTTTTCTATTGGCTGTTTGCCATTTGGGACAGGCGATACTAAGAGTCCGCGAGGGTTAAACTCCACAATCAGATAGCCCCAAATTCTCACTAATTTCAGACTTCACTGACTCATCCGCTTTCCCGTCGACGATGAGCTTTTCTGTCACACTCTCCTCGCTCGTGTTTGGCTTTCGCTTCTTGCCTCCCCACATTTCCGCCAGGTTCGATTGCTGTGGCGGCGCCGACTTGTTGTTCTTTGGCATTTCAAAGAATTTACCTGGAAAAAGTGATGGGATGGTAGGTGGTCGATTGCAAAGAGGATTTTACACTACGTACCGAGTGTTTGTTGTCTTCCCATAAATCTAGTGTGAGCTGCGACGCGGTAGAATGAGCGCGTGACAGACATAGACCTTAAACGCGTCGCGTCGACCCGTGTGAACCAACGATGCATGGCCCCTATTCCGCGCAGTCAACACAGCCACTCATTGCTACTGGTAAAATTAAGATAGCCCAGCCAAGTAGTTACTGTATATTACAAGGCCAACTCATCCTCGAGACCTGTACATACTAACCAACCGAACGTGTACGACTCACGAGTTAAAAGATGTTCTCGAACACCCAGTTGCACGTGTGAGTCCAGACTGCTTGGCGCAGGCAAGGGGGTCAATCTTCCAAACAGAGGTGTTTCAGCGGGGGTCACCTTTGTTGGGACTCAGCTCACGTGATTTTGACCCCGTTGGCAACTTGGAAAACCTTACTCATTTCTCCATCAATTTCGATCGTTCAACCTCGCAGACTTCTTTGCATAATTGCACGACGAATTTGGAGGAATACTCTAGCAGTAGAGCATGGAATTATTGTAAAATATTGAAGTGGTGGGAATATCAATGGCAAATGCCGGAATCTGTACAGTTTTGATTCTGTGGCTTCTTTCCCACGCAACAAGGCAGAGAGCTGGAAATTGAGCTCCTCATCGTCCCAATCACTCACCATGGCTGACCAGGTACGAGATGCTACATTGTTGAATCTATCCTCCTTGCTTGACTTGTCATTTTTAGATCGAGAAGGCGTACCAGAAGCAGCATTTATTCCAAAACGCCAAAGCACGCGGTATGAGACTTTTAACCCGTGAAATCGGAGCAGGAACTTATGTTATTGCGATCGCTGTGGTCAAGGTGGCAAGAAGGTTGCAACCAAGGAAAAGCGGTGGTACAAGGATGTTGGTCTTGGATTCAAGACCCCTGCGGAGGCTATCCAAGGCACTTACATCGGTACGTCCCATCATTTGTTATATGTGGCTTGGATGGTTATTGTTATGTTTGTTCTAAGACAAAAAGTGCCCCTTCACCGGTGACGTTTCGATTCGTGGTCGTATCTTGACGGGCAAGGTTGTCTCAACTAAGATGACGCGGACAATTGTGATCCGCAGGGATTACCTCCACTACATTCCTAAATACAGTACGTCAGGAGCAAACTGATGGTTCATTCACGCTTATCTTTATTGACAGACCGTTACGAGAAGAGACACAAGAACATGGCCGTACATGTATCACCCGCTTTCCGTGTAGAGGTCGGTGATACCGTCACTGTCGGTTAGTGTTCCTCTCTACTGGTGTCACTCGGAATTGATCGCTCGCGATGTAGGACAATGTCGGCCACTGTCAAAAACGGTACGATTCAACGTCCTGCGGGTGTCGAAGAGCAAGGCAGCTGCCAAGGCCTTCGGCAAGTTTTGAGAGCACCCCCGAGATTCTATTTACGTTGTTGCCATTGCATGATTCTACTACCCACTGCGCTATGCCCGCATGAAAAATCCATTGCTGCATTATGACAAGCATATGTTCTAGGAGATTTGAGTGGAAAACCAGGATTAATGTCAGAACTAAGCAGTATGTACAAGCGCTTGGCAGAACAAGAAGTAAACAATGAACCAAATAAGGACAGCAGTGCAAGTTGCCGCTAGAACGATCGACTGGACGTCGTTGAAGAGGACTCGGCTCAACTTAGTCTTGTCTTCTTTCACTTTGCAAGCTGGCTCCAACACTTCTTTCCGTCTTAACTTCCAAGTTAACTTCAAGGTCGCGCTCCCGGTCATCAGCAACACAGCCAGGCTCGCCCTCACGCGAATCACAGGTCTCACCACCAATGGGCCAACAGCAATCTAAAAAGGCAAAGAAAGGAGGAAAGGAGAAGGACGTTGACCCTGTGCATGATGATTCTATAGAAGAATCGAATGGTCAAATACTCCATGGCAGTTTGTCTCGTGCAACGGGGAGCCATTCCAACCACTCCCAAAGTGTCGCCCACGAGTATGATGCAGTCCGAAATAGTGCACCCTCTCTTAACGTACCTAGTTCCGGAGAGTCTAATGGAAACAGCTCAAGACCACCAGGTTCACCAGGTGCTTCACCGGCTATCCTCAGTTCTTCCCCCAACAACCTTTCCACTTCCTCCTTACTCGCGCCAACTTCGGCGCCACAAACTCCGGCTTTATCAACGAAACCCTCTCCCGCTCCTCTCGACATTCCACTTACCCAGACAATCCTCTCAACTTCTATGCCGTCGTCATCCTTCACGCCAGGTTCAGCGGCTAGTAGCTTCCCCTTGAGTGACTCTGCGGGAGGAAAGGCCGGACAGTTCGACATCGATGGTATGATCCAACGGCTTCTTGACGTAGGCTACACTGGTAAAGTCAGCAAATCTCTGTGTCTAAAAAACACGGAGATTGCTGCTATTTGCCAAGCTGCGCGGGAGGTGTTTCTCAGCCAACCAACTCTCATCGAGTTGTCGCCACCAGTAAAGATTGTCGGCGATGTGCATGGGCAATATTCAGATCTCATCCGCCTATTCGAGATGTGCGGATTCCCTCCAGCTGCCAACTACCTATTCCTGGGTGACTATGTCGATCGCGGTAAACAGAGTTTGGAGACAATCTTACTCCTCTTGTGTTACAAGATAAAGTACCCAGAGAACTTCTTCCTCTTACGTGGCAACCATGAATGTGCGAATGTCACAAGAGGTCAGTTGATTGGCACCTTCTGTTCGGTGGCGGTATTCTGACATTTTCCAGTATACGGTTTCTATGACGAGTGCAAAAGACGATGTAACATAAAGACATGGAAGACATTCATAGACGTCTTCAATTGCCTGCCCATCGCAGCTATTGTCGCCTCCAAGATATTCTGCGTACACGGCGGGCTATCACCTTCACTTCATTCCATGGAAGATATCAAACGCATACAAAGACCGACCGACGTACCGGACTACGGGCTACTAAATGATTTGCTATGGTCCGATCCTTCTGATACGGCATTGGATTGGGAGGATAACGAGAGGGGGGTAAGCTACTGTTTTGGGAAAGGCATCATCAATGACTTCCTGGTACGGTATGACATGGACTTGATATGCAGGGCTCACATGGTCGTTGAGGATGGGTATGAGTTCTGGAACGATCGGACACTTGTGACTGTCTTCAGTGCTCCAAATTATTGTGGAGGTCAGCATCATTCTTATCTTTCCATTTGTAGAGCGCTGAGGCGATGTTCCAGAATTTGACAATTATGGTGCTTGCATGAGGTATTTTTGCGCCTGTCGCCATCTGGGGTCTCAATTGATCTGTATTGTTTCAGTGTCTCAGAGGACCTTCTGTGCGCTTTTGAGCTCCTCAAACCTTTGGACGGTCCGGCGCTCCGGAAAGAGATGACGAAGGCTAAACGGAAGAGGTGGGTCATCTCACTCATTCTCAATATCACATATTGACCTCACGCCTAGTCTAATGGCGACTGCAACGTGATTATGACATGCCACGCGTAGTACACTAATGTCGCAGGGTTAAGGGTGTGGGTAACCTGTTAATGAACACTGTATATCTTTGGTGTCACTGCATATTGAGGCACAGACGCTTGCCCAGATGTCCGGGGCCTATGCCTGACCCTTTCACACTACAAACATCATACTACCCCTACCCCTATCCCATTTCGTCCAGTCCTGATCTGTTTACCTTGATATCCCAGCGATTTACCGCACGCACGCACACTCCTTCCTGTCCAAAGCACAAGCCATGTACTTCGCACCTCTCCTTACCCTCCCGTCTCTCCCATCCTTTCTTCCGGTTCACATTTCCCCGCTGCCTCTCCAGCTTCTCCTTTGGGCCTATTTAAGACGTCGCATATTTCTTTGTGTTTGTGCTATATAATGACATTGCGGCTGAAAATGCTGGCTGCGGTTTTCAGGAGTTTATCACCTCCCATCTCATCACTTACTAGTATGATGTATTGGCGGGTTGTACACATCCTTCCATAGAACCAGGCACACATCCTCCCTGGGCTTGGAAAATATGCTGCAACGCCTCCAACGTGACAGTATGCATCGTGCTCAGTTTATGTACATCCCATCAAACGATCTAAGTTGGTGTGATTGGGACCAAGGGACACGTTCAGCTAGAGATGCTTCCTTGGCACTGTGACTTGCAAGCGGTGTCTGTCAAATGATGCAAATGGACAAATCTAAAATTGTTGACACTGACATCAACCAAGCTCTCTATTGTATGACTATACTATCAGCTCTGGAACATATCAAAAGCAAGCACTGCGAAAGCCCCTACAATCATGCCCGCTCCCAATAGCCCCCCAGCAGTCAACCCAACGGAGCCTAACATTAGATCCGAGATGAGTGTGAGGACGATTGTAAGTAGACTCCCAACAGAAGTAACAATCGGTCCCCAGACTCCCAACAAAATCTAAAAAATATTGATAAGATAGGGACGTTGCGCATTTATCATACGCACCATGAAGCCTGCATTAAATATGACGCCTGTTACGCAGATTCCTACAATTGCAAAGAAGGTCGTCATGTTGGATGGAAGCGCAAACTCTTCAATGCCGTAATAATGCAACACAATCAGAGGAATCCAAAGCACGAACAAAGTGCACACGCCGATGGATGCGGTGAGAAAATTTGGATGAAGGCCGAATGGGAGAGATTGTGTGACTTCATTACAGGCGGCAAGAGGTGAAGATACTATCTCCTCATCGTAAACCTGATCCGCTGATGTTGGGATATGTGTGTATTGTGTAGGCTCTGCAGCTAGCTCTAGATCTGATGACAATGCTGCATACTTCTTGTAAAGAACTTGATATAGACCGTATATCACGGATGCAACCAGAGTTATAATGTCGCCAAACAAAGGAGCGGGAGTTTGGGCGACAGTCACACCACGTGCCAAGGCTGCGGTTGTAGCTGACGATCTGCTGTCGCCATATACGATGGTGAGCACTCCGGCAGTAGCGAGGCAAACAGCACACATCCGAATAAGACTCCATTTCAAGTTCAGCAACTTGACACTGAAGACGTAAGCGAAGAAGGCATTAGCATTCCAAATGGCCGTGACATCAGTGACACTGCAGGATGCTTGAGATCACAAGCGTAAAAAGTAATTAGCGACGTACGGGGCATATACGACAGCAATAAACCATAATAGGGCAGGTATACTGTAGACGGCAGTCATGACGAGAATCACGACCAGAAATCGAGACAAGGGAAATGGTGAAGAGTGAATAATCTTTGGATCTCGTGACGTCAACTGAGCAGTGAGGATGCTGGACAAGCCAGACATCAGAGCACGAGGGGAATGGTGGGTTGTCAGGAGGAGATACCCTATATGCAATGGAAAGGAGAGCGCGAATGATGAATGCACAACGTAACTGCGAACTCTGAGTTCGCATCGGCATGCCACAGGGTGGTTTGTCTACTCACAATAAAAAGAATGAGTGTTGGTAACCCAGTGTTGTTTGGACATACTAAATCAATAAGTCAGTGATTTATCGATCTGAAGTGAAATTAATCACCTGTGTGAGTTGGGTCTCTCCAACAAATGCAAAAATAACTGCAACAAATGTTAACAGCGCAGTCTTTCCACCTAGCCGTGGCGCAACGGAGCTCTCTCTCGCAGATGCCATGATGATAAGGTAAAGGAGTACCGAATTCAGGAAGTGTCAAGAAAGTAAACAGATAGATGTCCCGAAAAATAGAACTATCTCACTGCTCCATCTCGCGAACTAGAGAATCTTGTCAGCCTTTGTGATAGGGTCCACGTTTAAGCAAGGGCGGTGGCTGGCAGTACACCGTGACAGTGGGCTGCCCAAAAGGAGTCACATATATATGGCACGTGACTACAGCGTCTTCTTCACGAAACTTGTCTCTGGTCTGCATTTCACCATGTTGAGAGCCTTGCTAGCCTCAAGCAGGCCATTGCTAGCGCGTTTGCGCACCCCTACTCTTCCTCACACACACGATTTAAAACCTGCAATCTCATCACTTGGCCCAAATGCAATACCGTCCATGGCGCGTGGAATGAAAGTGAGGTCATCTGTGAAGGTCATGTGTGACGGGTGCAGCGTTGTAAAGCGAAAAGGCAGAGTGTATGTCGTGTGTTCGAAAAATCCGAAACACAAGCAGGTGTGCTATTGATCATATCATTAGTTCAACCTTGGTTTACTCTCTAACAGCGTCAAGGATAATCATCGTCAAACCTGCGTTTTGGAATCCTGCAAACTGTTTTGATAGAATGCATGCAGAGGAAGAGGGATCGTTTTTGCAATTGTCGATATAATGCACAGCTCTCGAAATATTTTACCACCCATGTTACTGACGAAGCCACATCTGGAACTCGTAACTAACTCCCTTTTCTTCCTGGACCCCTGCTGGCACATCAAATCCCGTCCATTGCACGAGTTCATCATGAGTTGCTTGCTTCCATTCTGTTTCCCCTTCCTCGCTTGCTCCCAAAAAGTCTGGCATGAAAACGTCACATTGGGGGAAATCAGGTGCCAGGATCCGTGTTAACAGGACACGGTCGGCGATACAAGACATTGAATTCGAAGATGTAGGATTTAGTGTCTCCGTGAACAAGGATACTCCACCGATAATAAATCGTCGGTGTATGCCAGCCTGAGATGCTAGCTCAACCGCCGAAGTCAAGTTTGAGCAAAGGTGGGCTGGAGCTGACGGGTTGGATGGTGTCCTGATTGTTGCTCTATCAATAAGTAGTGAAAAAGAGAGAGAAAAGTCGTACAGTTCGTAGTCCTTGTTGTGACTGATGACTACATTAAGGCGTTTAGAGAGAGGCCTAAAATTGGCTGGTATGCTCTCCCATGTCTTCCGCCCCATGATGACCGCGTTCTTCCGTTCTTCAGGCGCAGTGGACGTGACCCGAGCAAAATAGGCCATCTCTTTCGACAGCCGCCATGGAAGTTTACCATGTTGACCGATACCATTTGTTTTCGTGGCGGCAACGATGATCGTAAGATGTGACATGGGCGTACTAGGCTACGCAGCCGCGCACCAGCCTGAGTACTCTTGCTAAGGATATACCTGTTGGTAATAAGATCAAGAGCTTGTCACAACCAAATATATATCATACGGCAACCTATTTTCACGATCCCTCTACATCGAGGTTTTATTTATGCACAACGGGTAGCATCGGAAGGTCCTATGCCCCACAATTCACCATCTAATCTATCCCTTAACGTAGTATAGGCATTAAACTTCTTTCTGATAGGAAAGAAATGTGTGTTTCGATATGCTAGACAGAATGCCGCCTATGCAAGACAATGATGATCCAATTTGAAAGCGTCGACAACATACTAGAATAACAAGCCAATGTTCAGGTTCAGTCCCACTTCTTCCATTCACTACCTGCTGGAGGCTTTACTTCGACGGTGCCCTTGCTCACTTCCTCCCAGTTTGTGCTAAGGGTAGTTCCTCCACTCTCCTGGAAGCTCTTCATCATCGCACGTTTGGAGTCATCATCTGCGTCTCCGAAGATCTTTTGGAAAAAGGAGTTGACCGTACTGTCACCGCCAACGTTGGGATCCTCATCTACAGTCACCTCTTTTTCAGATGTGAGAATTTTGGTGGTAAGTTCCTCCCAATTCTTCTTGGGTTTAGCCCTCGCCTCGGCCACCGCCGGTGAAGTTGTTGGTCCGATAGGGGCGGTCTGGAGAGCTAGTGAGCGTTAGCACGCATTAAAAAATTAGGCTACATGGAAAACACGAACGATCAGGAGCATCACCAGTAATACCTCCCCAACGGCCTTGAGCCATTTTTACAAGACGAAGTTCAACCTTGACTTTGCCGACCGTGAAATCGCACCTCTCTGGATCAATCTGCCCTTTCAATGGCTCTAAGAATAGTGTCTTCTCGCCATTTGCATAGCCAATCTATAGCTTCTTTGAAGATTTTGTCTGCCAGAATGAGTAAGATTACTCACCTTGCGTGGCTCAAACGTAACGGATACCTGTGCAGGATCAGCCCCTCGGTCGAAGATGGATATCGTTAGTTTTTCGTCGGTCTCATAAAATTCGTGCCTTTGTGATATCAGACGAATGTCAAGTGCTAGTGATGTTGGTCTGACCTTAAAGATGCCATGGTTGGAGCGAAGATGCAAAAAACGATGCTAAAGTGATGAAGCTTTGAAGTTATATAGTACGCGACTCGTTACAGCAGAACTTTCCAGTACAAAGGGGTCACGTGAACTGTCATGAGGCGATTTAGATTCACAAAAGACTGAGACTCGACAATACAAGAATCTGAACTGCGTATCGATCGACAGCGATGTTCGAAGGTCCTAGGGAGTCGTGCCAATGATGTGGATAGCACCTCTACGGTCAAACAGATGATGCGTCGAAGATGAACGTCCTGAACTTCTGTTTCGTGCATACTCAGGCTGAGGTACGTGCTAGCCCTAACTGGAAATCAAAAGAAGGACAAACAGGTGGGGTCCAGACGTCATCTTCCCTGACTCTGCTGTCAGGTAATCTACGATGACCACGTCGTCTGCGATACCCAAGGCCGTCTTGTACTACAGCCCACAATCTGTGTGGTCCTCTGCGAGTAAGCGGTTTTCCATTCATTATCAGTATCGTCCAGTGTTCTTACCTCAACGCATCATTAGTACTTCTTGCATTGTGAGTTCTTCGCAAATCAATGTGTCATGCTATTGATCTGCGATTATTCTGCAGGCACGAGAAGGGGTACGGAGAGGATGAAGTTGATCTCAAGGTAGTCGACATTGGTACGTCTTGAGTGCAACGAAGTGGCTTGAACATTGGCCAACGTATATTTGCATCAGGCAAAGGAGAAGAATTTTCCCCGACCTTCCTCAGGTTGAGTCCCAAAGGTGGGATTGGCCACTTTCTGTATTACGGATCATTGATGACCCCCTCAGCAATGGTACCAACTCTTGTTGTACCCCTCCGCGGTTCTCTCGCATCTGATGTTGCAAGCCGCTTCAAGGCTATCTCTGAAACGAAAGTCAGCTGGCCTTCGTTTCGCTAGCTTCCTTTCTGCTAACGGAAAGAGCAGGCACTGATTGAAGTTCCTGGATAAATCTCGGTCCGCATCATCTCACACGCACACTACATCGAGCGCTCCAGCCCCATCATTGTCCCCTGCGACAGTTGCATTCGCCTAACGCATCTAACAAGATTATTAACTCTATTCAGGCTGATGAGGTCTCTCCCGATCATTTGCTGTACTTGAATGCCCGCGATCAAGCGTCACTTCAAGAACTTGGAAAGTCTCTGGTCCCCATCCTTGAATCCAGACGAGCGGCAATCGTGGGATATCTCACCGATTGTGAACATGAAACCATGAGGATGTCTGAAAAGACCAAGGCGTTCTGGCGAGAGAAACAAGCAGAGGTGGAGAAGGCACTGAGCGTGTTTAGCGCGAATGATGTCGACGGATACTTATCACGCTCCAGGAATGTGTGGGAAATCACAATTCCTAGTGTTCTCACTCGAGTGAACGAGGAGTTGATAGGGCCCTATGCGTTAGGTTCGTGGAGAAGCTACTTTTATCGGTTCACGATAACACAACGTGAAAGTTTAGGCGACCAGGTCTCAATTGCAGATATTCACTTGAGTGCTTGGCTCTCTCACCTTGTCAGACTGGCTGGTGGAAGCCCTTCTGATGATGGAGATATTGCTATAAAAAGGGTGGAAAAACATATTGGAAATGGGTTTGTTTTTCCCAAGGATTTCTTGTCTTCGGCTTTTAGCCCATTCACTGAAGAGAAGGCAGTCGCGAGGAGCAAGTTGGCTGCATTTTGGGATGCAATGAAATCACGGTCCAGCTGGAACAAAATTTATGTCTCGTAACACCTTCAGTTTGCATGCATACTAGATTTTGTGCGCAATGGTATCTACTTAGCAGCCAATGAAGTTTCTTCACATTCCAACCAATTAGCTCGCACGGAAATTGCAAAGTAAAAATGACTTTACGGTTTGATCGCAGCTTGCACACGGTGGCAGTGTCTTGCCACGCCTGGCTGCTCAGGACTGTTTGCTTTAACTTTTAAGGCCGCTCATATCACTTTTCATACCCAGAAAAAACCAACACGGAAGCAACGCGACGCTAACCTTCGACACGGAATTCTGGCTATCGCGTTATCCACGATACACTAGTCAACTTTGCAGGCTGTCATTTTCTGAGGCTTGGCTTCCACGCTCTTTTCCAATGCCATGGCCGGCATTGTGGATTTCTCTGGTTCTTCCCATTTATTTCGAGCGCCAACTAATGAAGAGCACCGGGACATTCTCTCGGGAATTGATTATAGGGAGAGTGGTTCGTCTAATACTCCCTTATCCGAACGCTGTTCCTTCACAGACGCTGGATACCCTAATGTAATGCCTGGAAGGTCGTCTTCGAGTTCTTCGTCATCTACGACACCCACGCCGTCTCGCGCTTCTTCGCCTCTGCCGTTTTCTCTCCATTCTTCATCTCTATCAGAAACCGAGTCCAACTCACCTCTACTCGGTCTTGGAAGGTATACCTCTTCGGGAGAGCACCACTGGATCTGGCGTAGCTTAGGTTCAAGTTCTCCAAGGAGGCGTAAACGAGATGGAAGAAGGTGGAGAACCTTCAAGGGTATATTGAGACGTATTGTCAGACACCCGCTATTCCCTCGTCAACCGCTAACCATCGTATGTTTTTTGCCATCCGCAATTCGTTCCATGTCTGACCATTTGATCAGATACTTGCGCTCCTAGTGTTCACCGTCTTCGCCATTTCTCTCACATTAATTTTGCTTTATGTCTTGAACCCCGACAAGGAAGCTCTACCTTGGAGGGCATATTGCACCATCCCGTCAACAACATCTGTCCCTCCGCATTATCGTAACGCATTGCCATATCCGTACATCAACCCCCTTCCCAAAGTGATGCCACCATCGTTTCCCCCGGATGATCTTGATACCCTTCCCCCCGCAGGACTGTTCTTAGCTGTCTTCTCGATGGATTCGTCATTAGAACGTAGAATGTTGATTAGAACTACGTGGGCAGCACATCCCCGAAGTCGTAATGGCGCAGGGGAAGGAGACGACGGGATGGGCACCTCGAGAACTGTGGTGCGATTTGTTCTCGGACAGCCCCGCAAAGGATGGGAAAGACGCATTCAATCAGAGATGGAAAGTAAATATATATCATATTGATCCGTTGCATCACTCTGACGCATGCTTATACGCAGTGTACAACGATATGATAATCTTGCCCTGCCCAGAAAACATGAATGCCGGCAAATCGCATGCCTACTTCACGTGGGCAGCATCGAATGCTTGGGTTCCGCCAGTCTACTTCAATACCACGCAACCTGTACCGGAGTTCTCTTACTCGAATCAGAATTTCCCTGCCCCCCGTCTTGCCCCCCATGATCCCTACTTCGCTTGGAAGGACAGTGCCTCAGGTCATCCAAGACCTTGGGTGCGTCCCGATTTTGTGGCTAAAGTGGATGACGATGCTTTCGTTATGTTGGCTGAGCTGGAGGCGCGCATGAGACTAGAGCTGTATGCTACAGGGCAAAGGCCATACGGCATGCCCTACACTTCGCCAGTCTCGGTATCCTTTAGAGTAGAAGCACCAAAGGCGGAACCACAGACCGGTGCTCCTGTGGATACCCCAATATCATCAATGGTCGAACAGGGGATGCCGCGCGATGGGTCAGTGGACGACCCATTGGTTTATTGGGGCTACCTTGTCAAAGAACAGTTTATGGCCGGCGAATTGTATGGCTTGAGTTGGAGTCTTGTCGATTGGGTTTCCAAGGATCCAAGCGTCAAAGGTCTTACCAAGGGTGCAGAGGACAAGCAGACGGCCAAATGGATGGGACTACACCCGCGTGCAGCAGAGATTCGTTGGTCAAGCGACCATTGCTGGATATATGATCATCCCCGGTCAGGGACTGTGTGAGTCAACACACCCGTCCGTCTAATGTTCTTGTGCTAATTCTCTCATAGATACTCCCATGGCTTCCTGTTTCCCTCTGAAGTCTCTCGCGTTAAGAAATCTGTTTTGGCATTTCTCGACAAAGTATCCCGTAATTCATCAATCGGGACGACTTTTGCATCAAATGCAGCTGTTGGCACTTCTTCGACACCTTTATCTTTATCACACTCAAGTGTTTCGGCATTCGGCACCCGGTACCAGCAGCCCTTACAAGAGATGGACTTGGCTCATAGTATTGAGGCCCTTGTTGAGGGCAGCTATATGTCTGAGCTGCAGGAAGGTACGATATTATTGTCCTCGAAAAGCGTATGTTTAACGTTGGCGGCTGCAGGAAAGTCTATGGGCGCGGAGAGAGCATGGCGCGCCCGCGAGGGACGCATCACGCGATACCAGAACAAGCGCGTTGGTGGAACTGTCGTAGTGCACTTCATCAAAAAGCACATGTGGTTCTTGGAGACTGCACTCGCTTTCTTGGAAGGCGATAATTTTTCTCAAGCTGAGCTCGAGAGTCTCAATGCGGATGTGAGCAGGCTCAACGTGGGTTTAGCGTCAGTATGGACAGACAGTTCGGTTTTCAAGCCGATGAATGCAAGTGCTGCATTGTGATAGCTATATGTGCGCTTGGACTGTTTTAGCAGACCTCTTGTATTTATCCTTGGGGGAAGCCCGGAACCATCATATACCATTGTGCTCGGAGACTACTTGACGCCGTTGCCACTTGGACATAAATTCTTTTGCATACAATATTATCAAGAAAAATGAGAAGGGTGATGGGTGTGACTCGGAGTTTCTCCTCCCTCGAGGGTGTTCAATACCCATCCAATACCAATGCCTGATGCGCAGGGTGATCATCAGGCATTGTCAAGGGTTGTCTGTCCTGCAGCCTATTTTGCACCGCTCTTCTGATGGTTCCCTCCCATTGCCTAAACCACTCTCCTTCTCGCATGCCAACAACTTTCGTCCGTCGGCCCGGAGGGTCGGTAAGAGAAGATCCCTGAGCGGTGGCATCTACAGTCTCAAACACATCACGGAAAGGACTCTCCGCATGTGCATCTGGAGCAGATTGTTTTGTATTTTGTTCGACGCGCTTTAGCGCATATGCACCACCGCAAACATCCCAGCGCCCACCACCGCGTGAGTGGAAACGTTTGAATAGCCATATGAACTGGGTATATGAGCGTAAGAAAAAGCAGAAACTTGATCCAGCGGTTCGAAAGAGCGCGGGAGAGGCGGTTGTGCGACCGGACAGATACGACATTTTGAGATGTTTCGAATTGGACGGTCAAATCACCCCGATAGTGGGTAGAATTGACGACGGAAATAGCAGCAACCCTAACGGCCTCAAAATTCCAACCATAAGCAACCTGTGGACCGAGGGTAAGATTTATGCGTATTAGATCGCTGAAATATCTACTGACTTTGTGGTAATTGAATTCTTTCAAGTACTTGCGGCTGGCACAATAATCGTCTGCCCACTGACGTAATGTCCACGATGACCTGAGGACACCGTTTGTTTGCATAACATATGGCTGGTCCTCTCTCCATGCATAGTCACTACCGATCCATGGAGGAAACCCCCTGCGAGTGCGCTCGATGTCCCATGCTTTTGCTGCTTTTCTTTCCGACTTCTGTGCCTTCCGTTTCTCCTCTGAGATGCCCACTTCTTGATACATACGCCCCCTATATGCAGGGGTGGAATCGGCATATGACCAGTGGGTTGGCTCCCCAAAAAAATGCTGTCCGACGTCTATGCAAAAGTCAAAGTCTGTGATGCGTTCGGTATACTGTTCTGTCTTCATCTCAGTATGACCATTGCGATGCGAGTGAACCATCCGTGTGTGAGTCTCGTTATGTGACCCTTGACATCGCAAGATGATGGTGGGTGGCGTTGAGGCTTGTGAGAGCAAGAAACGGTATAGAGCTTCGCCTGGGAGGATTGAGAACGTTAGAATACCAGAAATGGAGGGCAACATACCGTCATCATTGAGATGAGAATCATGAGAGATGGTGTCACCAGAACGGGAAGTAAAGTAGTGGGCGTCATAAGGGGCAAAGGCAGGCGGTTCTTCGCCGCCCTCCTGTGCAAGATTCAAACTGTCGTCCTGGGGAAAATGCAGAACGTGGTCTGCAATACTTTCCTCGAATGTTGGAGGAGGCTGCCGCTGCAAAGATGACGATGCAAGCGAAGGGTTACCGTCTCCGACGGAATCCTGCTTGGACTTGACTGGATCTGCATCAATGATGAGCATGTTGTTGTCGTCGCCGTCGCTGTCGAAAATGTGGATGTGTGGGACCAATGTGGGATAGCCTAGAACAAGTCTGCATTTTGACCGTGACAGGCCTGGGTGCTACCACTAGGCGATACAGCACAGCTTAGAGCACACAACAGTGTTACGTAATGACATACTTAATAACGGGTGGTGTTGTAAAATGAATCTGCTCCAAGTTAACCCTTACAAGGTGTGCCATCACCGTCAGGCTTCCATCCCAACGCTGACCTTTATTTACTTGTTATCAGCTTCTATCGCGTTGCATGCGATGATCCTAGAAACTTCGTTCATCAAGCCACGACTTTAAGGTCGGCCCTGCAGTGTGAGTCTCTTCTTCCTAATTGTCCTCTTCATACTTTCTTCATTTTACTTGTGTGGCAAAAACTCTCAACTTGCCTTTGTTACTAGTGTCTTGTTAGGACCGTTCTATGATCAGTTCCTGTAGGAAAGACGCTCGAGGTTTATATTGGGGTCTTAAAGCCTTTCTAATACCATTTCCTGCTGAGCCTGCGGCGTCTGGCTTTCAGTAGTGCAAGTCTCCCTTGTCATCGTGCACCATCTTTTGTTCATTCTCTTCTAAACATTGTTTCTGATAAACCATCTTTTTGTTTCACCCTGTTTGGGCTCATAATTTGCCAACGACACGCCTTGGAATATCCGACGACTTTGGCATCACATCCCACCCTTGTAATTGCAACTCTTTCACCAACTACATTGCGGTTGTCCGCTACCCCCACAATTTTTGAAACGCGTGTCACATCTACATTTGGCTCACTTACATCATGTCTGTTGTGTCCACACCCATCACTTCTATAACGTCAATGTCTTCGAATGCTTCTTCGTAAGTTTCTCGGTTATCATACAGGCACTGTTCTTGACCCATTGCACAGCGTCGCGCCCACAACCGCAGCGCCCAGCAGTGTGTTGCCATCGACCAGCGATTCTTTGCTGCCCACAAGTTCTTCTGCGCCCCTGACGACGAGTCCCATCTTGTCCACGTCTTCCAGTATGGCATCATCGACAAACCCTACGTCATCGCAGTCGCCGACTAGTGCAGATTCAAGTATAGTCACGACGACGACGACTTCGACAACTAGTCAGTCAACGACAGCAACAAGTAGTAATACCACCAACTTATCACAAACCATTTCCTCATCACTCACGATAACATCTTCATCACCAACAACTGCGTCAACGGCAATTTCCTCATCACCGACCTCCTTGCTATCCCTCACTACAAGTACACTACAGACCACTTCCAGTGCGCCTCCGCAGACATCAACCTCATCGTCATCTCAGCCTTCATCGACGTTGCCTAGCGCACCCTCATCATCGGTCACACTGGTGCCAGTCGTGTTTGTGTGCTCCTTGCGTTTAAGGGTCGTCTACTGACGTATCTTGTTCATACATGTAGTACAACGTTGGAAAGTACCTTGTATATCACTACGACAAATGCTCAAGGACAACCGACCACGACCGCACCCTCTGTTGTCACAGAAGTTACCACTTCCACAAACAGCGCGGGAGCTGCCACGACCATCACAGTAGCTGCTGCAAATCCCACCCTTGCGCCCGACAATGGGACTTCGTCGGGTTCCGCGTTCGCTCCCCTACTTATCAGTCAATCAATCATGCTCACAATCTAACAGGTTCTTCAGGAACACCGGCGCCGTAGTCGGTGTCTTCCTTGTGGTTGGTTTGGCCGCCGCATCCATCGTGCTCTGGATCTTCTTTTTCATCCGACGTAAGCGTCGTATCAACCGAATTGACCATGACACCGAAGTCGAGGCAGCTGTTGCCGCCTCGGGCTTTGGTCGAGCTCCTTTGGATGATGACAATGATTACCGAGGTGCCCGGTCGCCACAGTCACAATCTCTATCTTCGGCACAGATGGCGCAGCGTGGTAGCCCCGTTGGTTATATTCCCAATGGTTCTGGCTTGCCCACTGCCGGTCGGCTAGTTTCAGGGGGAGCATTCGATGACGACAATGCCGCATTTAATCCCTACGCGGGCTACGTAGTCGAAGGTCTACCATCCAGTGGAGGGTATATGCAAGCTCGCGGTGCTAGCCCTCCCCCGGAAGCTGAGCAGCAAGGGCCTCCTAGTAGTGCAGGATTGAATGACATTGGTGATTCCTCCCGGGATCGGAAAAGCTCTTACGGCCATACTCCCACGTACAGCGTTGCTAGCTACGAGCCGCTACTAGCCGCATATACGCAAGGATCCTCTGCGGAACGAGGAGCCAGCTCACCACCCACACCGCCTCCAAGGAACCCAGCACGGCGTGCGCACCTCGACAGTGTCGCTTCCCGCCCTGCGAACAATTCATCAGATGGAGGTGCCGATGATAGGTTGGATCCTGAAATTCGGAGGCGGACCAGGTCGGATAGCCTTGGCTCAGACGACCTAAAGGATGAAGAAGACTACAGCCGGCCGGTGCTCACCGTAAGGACTTTATTTATTTCTTCTCGACGTTATGCTCAGGCACCACAGGTCCGCAATATGCCTGACGGTCGCAGTATAAATTCTGCGCTATGACGAATATTGTGTTCGCGCATGTGCTTTACTTCCCTCCAAAAAGAAATCTGACTGTTGTGTCATTAATGTTGTGTCCGAGATAATCTGGACTGTTACTGATTTGTTGAGCAGATCATCCTCATCCTCATCCTTACCCTCGTACATACTGCAACCGCATTCTGTATATCACGACAAACCATGGACATACACGGACGAATGTTGCACTCACAAACTTCATACTTAGTCTCCAATCTATTCCCGTTCAATGTTTGTGTCACATCGTTCCATCATGTGGTGCTACACCTCTGACATACTTTCCGTGACTCCCTAAGATCCCATGTATCCCGTGTCACATCTATTTACAGACACTTATCATACCTGATCATTATCTCATGTCACAGGGCAGAATTCTCTCAGGCTGCCATCACCCATATTGCTCGACTTCTCTCGGAACTCCTATGGATCATAATGCTATGAGGTATAATTCTTCGACTACCTCTTGCTCCGTTGTACTTACGTTGCCCACATATGAGTCAGGTCCCAAAACACGATACCCCAATACTTGGCATGGCTACGCGTCCCAGAGTTTCAAAGGCTATCGAATATGGGAACACAGCCAACTTCTGGGTTGAATATCCCTCCGGTCTTATGGACCTCACGCGTTCTCAGCATCTCACAGATGATGCAGTGGAACCATCCTTGGTGAGCTCGACACAGCTCGATATCCCTGTAACTGGCGACCGTACCATTCGCATCGACAAGTCCAAGGCAGCTGTTGTAATAATCGATATGCAGAAGTAATACATATATACTATCCTACTGTTGTTCTTGAATAACGAATTGATGATCGACAGCTTCTTCCTGCATCCCGAACTCAGAGTGCACACAACAGGCTTGGCGTGCGTTGACCCGCTTTTGAAGGTTATCACTCCTCTCCGAAAGCAAGGAGTGAAAATACTTTGGGTGTATGTCATATCACTTCTTCGTCTGATACTATTCACCCAACTATAAAACAGGAATTGGGGCCTCACTGATCAAGAGCTGAAGACCGTTCCCCCTGCTGTGGTCAGGGGATTTATGAAAGGAGGGTTCGGAGGGTTCGGCTCTGAAATGCCTGGCAACTTTGGCAGATTGCTCATGCGAGACGCTCGCAATTCGGAGTTGTATGGCCCTTTGCAAGAAGAATACTTAAAAGGAGAGAAAGAGGGAACCGACGTTTGGATTCACAAGAATAGGTCCGTTCCTCGAACATACTCCAAACTTGTGCTGAGTTCTGACTGAAAGTGCAGGATGAGTGGGATATGGGGACATCAAACAGCGTTGGACCTCTATCTGAAGGAGAATGGCATTACAACATTGTTTTTTGGAGGTGTGAACGCTGACCAGGTAGGAACTTAATATAGCTTCACGCTTTCTTGTTGCTGGAGTTGGCGCAGTGCGTTTCAGGTACCTTCATCGACGCTTATTTCCAAGGTTATGATTGTGTCATGGTCGAGGACATCACAGCGACAACTTCTCCAGCTGGTGGTCTCGAGAACGTTTTATACAACGCTGCGAACGTGAGTATTTGGTGTTGCATGCGACAGATCCGGAACTAATCCAATGGAGGGCAGTCTCAAGGTTTCGTCACCAATACGTCCAGCATCATCAATGCGAGCAACTGATCTATTTCTATCGCTCACTTCGTTGAGCTCCATGAGCTATTTGATGTTATCTGCCTATCTTGCAAAGTTAATGTATACAAATTCAAGCTTTTGCTGTCCCTTCAAGATCATCCATGCCACTGTGTCCACACACATGAATCGCAGTCTTTCACCTGCAAAGAACAGAACTACGCAAGACGACGGCCACAGCCAGACACTGAACACCAATGGCAAAATACAATAATATATGATATCACGTTACGAAGCTATATGTCTAAATGTTCAAATCATCACGATCTCCCTGTCATCAAAGCCTACATCCACTCGCAGCACGCCTCTCTTGAACAGTCTATCCAGTCTCTGATTGACAATCCTGCCCATCCTCCCATCGTCTTCATTTGCTACCACAACTTGTACATCCTCCAGGGTTGTCCATGACCTTCCGTCCAATACGTGAGCTAACCCTTCGAAGTCCATTGATGAAAGTGCGTGCAGGTCAGCGGGGTGCAATGCGAGCGAGAGAGCTCGCAATGGCGCGCGCACACCGTCGAGGAGGGTAGTGAGTGGCGTCAACTGTGGTGGCGACGGGGGAGGATCGAGGTCTGATGCATCTGGAGGTGGCAAGGAAGGAATAATGAGTCCATACACATGCATCTCTTTCAAAACATTGTTGTGGCTGAGGTTAATGTGGGATACAATCTCGTCTGCACAGCGTGAGTCCTGGTTCTTCGTTGTTAGAAGCAGTTCTCACCTCCGTCACCAATGAATGCAGCATCGAACCCGAGATGAAGTTCTTTTAAGCTTGCGCCCAGCATTTTCAAGAAGTTCCCCACTGCCGGGGCACTCTTGACACCCAACGCTCCGAGTCTCAGCACTTGCACCGTCACCCGCCCTTCATCGTGCTTCATCGCCGCCCTGATCCACTTTAACACATGTCTGGTGTGTGCTCCCCGCATCGCGAGCTCCCTAAGTTTTCTTGGCGGCTTAGGGATCGCTCTATTATCGGTTCTAGATACAAACACTTCCGAGTCCGCAGGCATGTCATCCCACACACAGCGCACCCTGTCCAGTGCAAGCGCTTCTACATTTTCAAACTCTCCGATAACCCTGATCATATCCTGCGTCGTCTTGAACTCGCACACCCGCAGCGCAAGCTTCCGAACACCCTTGAACCCTTTCATAAAAGCATCCCGAGACTTAGACGACAGATACTCCCATGTAATGCGCTCGGCTTCGAGAGAGTGGAGATTGACAAGGGAGTCAGCTAGGGTTGGCAAGCCTGCGTTGAGCCATTTCGGGTCCCATGATAAACTTCCTCGCGATTCACGAATGAAGAGGTGTTTGACGTGTGGAACAAAACTCGGAAGGGTGGATTCATGCTTGTAATGTTGCAATAACTCAAGGAAATCATTTCCTCTTCGTCCACCTCCTAGCCGCACGTATCGCCATAAATGATCCCGGGCAGCGTATAGCCAAAATCTGCTCACGAGGGAGCAATTGCAGATTTCTGCGAGATTGGACTGCTGGTCGTAGATGTCCGTTATGGTGGGCGTATCCGGGACAGCAAGAAACGAGATGATGTCCAAGAAAAGCTCTGGAGGAATGCGCGGAGTTACACGAGATGTACTCTTCGTAGATTTCGTGGAGACGCCGTGTTGGAAGGTAGATGATACTGGGGTCGGGAGGGGGAGTGTTGGAGAGAGATCTGGAAAAGCGGGTGATTGTGGGGAGTTCCAAGAACGCACCAGCGTAGTCGGGGAAGTGATTATTGACAATGAAGGAGACTGCAGGTGCAATCCAGGGACGGTGGTGATCAGTGTAATGGTCATGGTCGAAATTGAAAAGTTAGACAACGAGATCCTACAGATGAGCGGTGAGCACCGCGTCTAGTGTGCGGCTGATTAGAGTAAGGGGGTATCTGTTCGCAAGTACTGCTGTGGACCAGCCAAGCAACCCAATCCTGGTGAAAAGCTTCTCTGGGAAAAGACAGAGAGAAAACAAAAAGCATGTTTATACCGCGTTGAGCCGGAAGGACACAGCCCAAAAAAAATCCTTCACAGAAAGACTTTTCCATATTGGTTCGCGCTCCGAGTCTTGTTTGATAGTACAAGCTAGCGGCTTTCGGACCGTTTCCATCCTCCATATCGGGTTACAGCTGTTGCGCCAGGTTGCGCCCCAGTATGTTCCTTAGCACGGTATCAAGCTCTTGTTTAACACGAGCCGGTAACAAGATTTAATTATTCGAGGTCAAAAGGCACTGTCAGGTTAAGGTTGAGAAATATAGGACCGCGTCAGATCGTGGAAATCAGAACGAGACTCACTCTGTGACCATACACTCATCTTTCACAGCAAATGCATGAACTTGAACTCGACTGCCAGATACACAAGAGGTACCTTCGCTTCTTCGATGTTGCAATGAATCTACATTCTGCCTACCTCTGGCAGTAAATGCGTGCTGTGTAGTTGAATGGACTCCGCCCGAAAGAGATGGATAATTAAGCCTTGACACGACAAGAAGCGTCGTAGGCAAGCCGTGGTAGCAAGTGCGGCATTGAGTGATTCAATATTAATGTTTCTGCTAGAGATGCGATGCATGCCAAGTTATAACTCCGATGTTCGTGGCATCGTTTAATGCGAGAGTCGTGACTTTGTACTTATCCATAAGGAGAGAGAGCGCGAAGCTTGATCATGAGTGGGACTTCAGAGAAAGGGTTCTGCGACAGTTGTGCGTTGAATGGACCGCGTACTGTGGTATGCATGCAACTCACAAAAGACTTTACAGTAAGAAAAGTCTACCGTAGCCAGCCAAATTTTCCATCCTATAGTACATCCCAAGTTCCAATTGAAATCGCTGTGCAAGAGCCTCGGCTACTGATTGACGGACCTAGTATGGAGGCCAGCGGACTGGCGGTGACGTGGAAGGCGGCCATCGTTGCGGTGATATTGACTGGACAGCTTGGTCGTAGCCAGGCAGCCATAGCTATGATGAAGCTCGTTCCGCTTTATACAAAGTACCCGAACAAGTGTTAACCACATCGAGCGTTAGTACCGTGCCACACACTACTACTGCTAGTTGACCATGACATGCAGGCGTTCCTGGCACTCGTCCCTCGTTTTGGAGAATTCAACGCATGTGTCACTAACAAGCAGGCCCCCCTTCGACAAATCTTGGTATAACTTGAGTAGGTACTTATCGACAAATGTATAACCTCACAGGGTGTAGGAGGCACTGTACTGTAACGAACCTTCCAAATGAAACAAAACTATCCATGAGATAACAACAGTGATGATGAATAACTATGGAATAGATGAGAGATATCACATGAAGCATCTACCGTTTCGTATAAGATACTGTGAATCAGTTAAGGGTGAAATGATGTACAACGCTGAGTAGAATATGTGATCGAAAACAGAAAAAAAGAATGGTATACAAAGAGATAGCACCATGCGCGGGGCCACATACGCGGGGAACGAGCTTGATAAAAGTGGCACAATACTCACCAGCAGTCCATTATCACTACTCAACAACATTTGCCAGAGGGTGCCCAGTTTTTCAATCGAAGCCTGTCCGAGCGCCGCCTTCGAGCTCCGCTAAGACTCCCAAAGCTGAGATGGCTGGAGCTCGTCACTCTTCGAAGAGCACGGTCCCCATAGCTGACGCCGCTCCCGGTTTTCTCGGGATCTAAAATTCCTGACTCTATGGACAGTAGGATAGTCCTTGCAGCAAGCAGAAATGGAGCTTCGACGTTGTCGCCACTTAATGAAGAAGCCTCGAGAAAGTGAACATCTTTTGACAGCGTCAATATATGTAAGGTCAGAAGAAAGGCAGATTACCATTCTGTGCTGCCCATCTACTAGCTTCAGCCCATTCCACTTCACGGTCCTCCTCCCTGTCCGATTTGTTTCCAACCAGGACTGCAACTAAATGTGGACTTGCCAAAGCTCTGGCATCAGTAAGCCACTGGGACATATTCAAAAATGAATCGCGGCTGTCAGTAAAAGCTATGAGGATCTAGGCAGTGAATAAGAATGAATACACCAACTTCGTGATATCGTATACAAGAATTGCGCCAGCCGCGCCGCGGTAGTAGCTACGAGTTACTGATCTATTCTCCGCGCTGCTGTCAGGATTGGAGCAAGTTACATCAAGCTTACGACGAACCGAAAGCGCTCCTGACCAGCAGTATCCCATAGCTGTGAAGACTGTAAGGGATGCAAAATGATTGAATGACATGACTTACTTGAAGCTTTATCCTCTTCTCCCCTAATGTTACAGTTTTACTAGAGAACTCCACTCCAATGGTATGTTGAGAGTGGTCCTTGACTGTGGGGAGGCCTGAGACTGATACCCCATAGAGAAACAGACGACAAACATGCGTTGTGGGTAAAGTGGTGCAACAAACATGATTTGCCTGTCCCTGCCTCTCCTGAAAGCGCAATGAGTCTTGCTCGGAAACAACTGTTCCCGGTAAGCACAACACACCGATGATAATGTACTTCATTAAGAAGTCTGAAGTTGATGAGGATGGATCTAGTTCAACAGATAACCGAAAACGAACCGTAAGTTTCCAAGAGTTCTGTAGCATCTACATCATACTCGTCTAGCGCCATAGGGTAAGGAATAGGGTGTTTGTTTCTGTGCCAATTCGTGAAGCTTTCCGCAGAGAGGCTTACACAATTCCCACGGTCTCGGCATGTCCAACCTATATTTTCAATTACATAATACTTGGGAGACGACTACTGCTATACCACATACTACTACCAGCCCTTCCATGGCACCCAGATGTCAACCACTTTGTCACTTCCTTCATTAGAATCGATGATATAGTACCACGGGTAAGCAGCAGCTATCAAGCATGCGTGCTGCCCAACAATCTCGACAGTGTCTCCAATCTTCAACGTAGGATCTGTGCGACCTGACTCTGGGTCTGGGGGAACCTGTACCAATATCCCGTGTTCCTGCGAAATTCTTCCTAGCTTCCATGACTTGCCAACAACTTCCCCGAACCCTGGAATACGACCCGTGTCTTTACTCATAGCGATGGCACCAGCATCACACATGGCTTCGTCTTGTCCGTCACTTCCTCTTCCGGGGTAGTATGAAATCACAGTAGCCAAAACCTTCTGGGAGATTTGTGGACGACCTATCAAGGTTGTGTGTAGCTGCTGGAGATCGAGCATGGTGTAATTTCCTGTACGAGTCAAAGTATACCACGTCAAATTCCTTGATGAAGTTCGCTTACCTGTATGGAGCTCTAGTGTTCCATTGAGTGTAGATGTCATCTTCAGCTTTGCTTCCGCGGTTGCGCTGAGAGCAGTCGGAGTGGATCCCACGGAGAGGACGAATGGCTGATTGCTGATGATGTTATCTGACTCGGCCAGAACTTCCATGGCCATGGCCGCTGCGTCATTGGTAAGACGCACTTCCCCTGTCAAATGCGAGGTAGCTTCCTCCAAAGACGTCGATCCGTACGAGTATCCGGCGTGGGTGTAAAATCCAAACACTGAAATTGCCGAAGATGCGAACACCCTCCTCATGAATGCTTTGAAAGACACGGGCTCTGGGAGTATCCCGGCTCGCCTATGTTCGTGAGTAATATATCACGGTGGTATTCACAGGACGTACTTTAGACCCCCATTCATTTTGATAAACACAGACCATTTCTTCGGGTGCTCTTGTGCTCTCTCGTATTCCTCCAGAAATTTCACTTGATCTAAATGATCCAAGAGAATACGAACAGTTCCTCCGTATCTTGTCATCTCAGCATGCAGAGCTGACAGATCATCCAATTTGTTCAATCCAACTGGAAGGCCATACAGAATCTAAAAAATAGGTGAGAGTCGGAACAAATTTACATGCCTCTGGACTGACATCTTTGACTGTACCGTCGGCTACGAGACCCCCTTGCACGACCCCCCAAGCTTCCATGAGTGTCGATACAACGACCGCAGAAGTTCTGCCGATATCTGAAACTAGCTGCAATCTTGTTCCTTCGATTGTCTATGAAAATTTTCACAGTGAATTTCCATCTGTGCTTGACCTCTCATACCTTGTGTGTCTTCAAATGACCTCTAAAAGTTGCTCCCCAGTCTCTGGCATTCACGTGCATCTTCCTGCAGTTCTCTGCGAACACTGCGCGGTCCACGACGAAGGCGGGTGTTCTCAAGGCATTGAGTGGTTTGCCCACGAAATCAGCAATCAATGCATCTTTATTGGGGTTAAGAAAGTGCATTGGCGTTCTAGTCTGCAGTATGTGTGCCATAATCTTTGCGGTGGGAGTTGGGGGGTTAGCTGTCAATATTGCGCCGATAGCATTTGCTTATAACTATACAATGTAAGCTGCTTCTCTAAAATCTGCATCGTGTCCTCTCCGTCATGATGTCGTTGCAGCTGCCTTTTGTATCTATCATGTGGTGGTTCTTGTGCACACTACGTGGCGAGCATTTTATTCGCCTTCAATAGAGGCTTTGCAAGCTCCACGGTATCTACGATTATCAAATGCTATTAACAGTTCTTCATATCTACGGAATTCCGTCGTTCGTCCTGGTGACCTTGCGAGAACGGTCCGCTCTGGCCGAGGTGAGCCGTCATAGAGAATATGATCTGGAAGAAACCTGCTTATTGCTTCAAAGGGAGCCTTCTCCGAATTATCCATCGTTTTAGTTGTAATGGCAGTTCCGCAAGCTAAACCGCAAGCCATCGACCCAGACATTCTTCCGCGTCTCGATCTCGAGTACGTTGCCTTTCACAATGAACATGTTGCTCATCTCGTTCCCCCTCACTCTCTACCTTGGGACCCTGCCATCCGTAATCGTGATACCGTACCGGGAAGCGCAGAGGTTTTGCCAGTCGGCAGTGTTCAAGACTATGACTTGAGCCACTGTAAAGTACGCGTATTTACGCCAGAGGGTTCTCCTCCCCCCGATGGCTGGCCCGCATATGTCTGGTACCACGGTGGTGAGTTTGAGACACCTTTCAATATCAATCATACTGAAACAATAATATAAGGCGGATGGACCCTCGGAAACATTAGTTCCGAAAATGCTTTCTGCTCTCGAATTTGCAAAGGTAAAAAAAATTATGAGATACCAAGCGCCGTGTACTTATCGCTAGCTCATAGGGGCGAGGTGTGTGGTAGCATCACCAGATTATCGCCTTGCGCCAGAACATCCCTATCCTGCTGCGGTGGAAGATTCATTCGAAACGCTGCAATGGGTCTTTGAGAAGGGAAAATCCCTCTTAGGAGTCGACCCTACGAGACTGGCGATTGGTGGTTCATCTGCGTAGGTATTACCTTCCAATACATCAAAATTGTTTTGACCCCCCTCCTTGTAGTGGCGGTAATCTTGCTGCCATACTCTCCATGAAGGCTGCTGAGCTTAAACCCCCTATCCCTCTGAAACTTGCACAGCTCATTGTTCCAGTGACCGATAATACTGCTCTCCACACGGACGATCGATACCCATCTTGGAAGGAGAATGCAAATACAGTCTGGCTTAATACAAAGAGGATGCTTTGGTTCCGGAATTTCTACGTTCCAAAAGAAGAAGAGAGGACCGAGTGGGACAACTCGCCAATCTTTGCACCCGACGAGTTGCTAGCCAAATCCCCAAAGACCTGGATCGCGGTCATGGAACTTGACATTCTCAGAGATGAAGGCCTGCTATACGGTGAACGACTCAAGAAAGTTGGCGTGCCAGTCTCGCACAAACTGTATGCGAAGGCACCTCATCAAATTTTGGCTATGGATGGTATGACTCTTTCATGCTGTTATTACACAATTGATTAGCTGATGACATATATTCGCCTTTTGTTTTTAAGGGTGAGTCCTAGGAATTTATTCTTATTTAATGGTCTTCTCATCCAGTCTTCAGTGTTCTAAGTGTCGGTCGCGAGCTCGTGAGCGATGCTGTTGAGAACCTTGCCGAGGCTTTTGGCTCATCGTGAATCATTGGAGTTGTGAGAATGTTTCTTCTAATTATGTCTTCTATCAAGTAAAGTTCAGGTCGATATGAATGTGATAACGAGGATATGGACAGCTTTTCCGTCTAAGCCTGTGTTATAGTGTAGGTACTACTATCATCCAGGTCCCTGCGAATATTATCGGTGTGGACTCGATAGGGTTCTACCTCTGTTTGAACAGATTCTTGTCACTTCGGAATCAAGCACTAAGTAACTTTTATTGACAAGCCTGAAAATGATTATTGGAAGACCACGAGTATGATAATCAAACTGCAGCAATCGCTTCGATTTCTATGTCCACATCCCAAGGCAGTCCCCCAGCTTGGATACACGTACGAGCTGGCTTAGGGTCTGGGATAAGCTGAAAATATTGATGAGCCAATACCAATCAGAAGGAATGATTATGACAAACCTTAATGTACTCCTCGTTCATGGCCGGGTAGTCGCCCATGCTCTTGAGGTAAATGTTCACTTTCACCACTTTGTCCCACGACGAACCAGCAGCTGTTAATACCTCAGTTAAGTTAGAGAGGCATTGTGCCTGCAGTGTTCGAGCGTCAGATGACAGGTGGCAGGGTTCATCATCATGAACTTGCGGTGTGGGCTTTGATGTCCCCTGGGACCACATTGCCTGCACTGTCCATAGGAGTTTGTCCGCTGCAGAAGATGAGGCCCGGAATCTTCACCGCATGCGCTAAGGTCAATTGGTTAGTTTCCTGTCACGGAATCATTTGAGTTCATACAATACATGGGTACGAGCATCCTTTCCGGGCTGTTGATTTTTTGAACGGACATGTTGAATATCAATGGTAGAAGAAGAAAACAGATTCAAGGGTTTAGAACAATGAAATTGAGATGGAGCTACATATATGGGACGAGAAGTCATATTCCGAGTAAGTTGTTCAGGTGACCAGATATCTTATCTTAGACTATCACGTCGTCCTACTTGGCATAGATATCGCCAAACCACATGAGCTGCAGGATGGTGTCACAAGATAGCGGAGGAGGCACATTCGCACTTACGGATTCCGTTTTTCCGAAGCGCCGCCAAACGACGCAAATCGCTGTATATCGTTGCCGCAAGTTCTGGTCGCCAATCATCCGAGGCTTGTGTATCTGTGCATTGCACAACCTGGCAACCACTCTGAAAAAATCCCACGTTCCTGGAGTGCAGGCTCACCACCAGGATAAAGGCAATCAATGACTGGATTTAGACAGTACGAGAATCTACGGCAAAAAAGCATTCTCTGAGAAAATGAAACTCGTCATGAGGTGGACAAGAATCGGCGATCAACCTGCCTGCGCTTGTTATCTTTTCTCCGGAAGACTATGCACAGCATAAGTTTGGGAATACCAATCGAATCGACCAATAGAGACCTGTAGCATACAAGCATCAATATCTTCAAACCGTCATCACTTTAGCATAGAATAATTCGAGAAACGGTCAGTCGAGTGGCGACCACAGTTGGTGGAGATATCGCTCATTGATGCGCAGCCATTATCGCATCGGAGATAAATACCGCAGACACTTGTTTGCCACCGAACCACCGAGCGTTCAGACCTTGTACAGCTTTCTTGGCGGATTCGATTGCGTCAAACTTGACGTAGATCTCACCCTGCAGTTGCGTTCAAGAATTAAATCAAGGATAAATGCGAATAGGATGCAAACCTGTGTCTCCCTTTCAACCTTGATGGCCTCTACTCTGCCGTATTTTTCTTCACACTCGCCTTTGACGTCGTCGGCAAGCTCTTTATCCCAGTCACGTTCAGTTTCCCTATGGCACGAGAGAGGTCGTTAAAAGAAATCGATAACTAAGATATGAACTCACTCCTCTGGATCAAACATATTCTTCAACAAGACCGAACGGGACTGCATAGCTTGTGGGATGTTCGGTTTGTTGCTGCAGATAATTGTAAGATAAGCTTCCGGTGTAGTTTAATTTCACATACACAAGCTGCGGCTTCGGAGCAGGCTCGATTCTAGCAAGTTTCTGCATTAGTGCTTGTCGTGATGCTGCGTTCAAATTACCGCCTATAAAACTATTAGTAAAACACTTTCATATGTAGTTTAAAACGCACCGCCAGCTTCGTCCAACGAATCCTGCTGGGCGTATCGCACAGTGCCCTTCTCGTGGACTGTGTTGACTCTCAGCTGTAGCTAAGATTGAATGACAATCTATGAATTTGCGATTTGGAGAGCCCTACCGTTCTACCAGCAAGCTCAAAGCCTTCCATCTGTTCAAGAGCCATTCTGGCATCCTCGGCGCGTTTATATCTACTAAATTGAGCGGATGGCCGAAAGGCAGGATAGCGTGTACTCACTGCACAAATGCGTAACCTTTGCTGCGCCCAGTCATAGGGTCCCTGTGCAAATCAACAAATTCCAATTCCCCGAAGGGTTCAAAAACCTGCTTGATATCGGATTCGGTAAGGTTGAAATGCAAGGAACCAACGTAAAGTCTGAGAAGCAAAACGTCACAACTTTGGAGTAAGTAGCTGAGGAGTTTGCTCACTGCATAGCTCCATGAGGCGCATGAACGCCAGGCGGAAGATTTAGGTTCCTCAATGAATTATTAGATGATAGAAACACGCGACACCTGCAGAACTCACCCGTCTCCTGGATGAAGCCTATTCCTTTCTGACTCAGTCAATTGAACCATGATAGGGAGACCCATTACGACTGTTCCGCTCAATGACATAGCTTTCTCTACCAAATCAATCGACCGGAACTCGACGTATCCAATACTGCCAAAGACATGAGCATCTCGAAAACAATCTCGGAAGTGATGGAGCACACCCTTTAGAGCGGCGTGACAGCCGGTCCGTGACAATCCTAGAATCCATTACGGTCCCTTCACCGAGTTTATCCTCGAAAAAGTACCCAAGGTCACGCGCCGTGAGACGAGCGGCAAGCTGAGAAACAAAGACCGACCGAGCTTCCGAATCGTCTTCTTTAGGTTCGTCGGGATTGTAGTCCTCTTGGGCCTCGTAAGTAGGCGAGGGTCGCCTGAATATTATAAGCAACAAGTCATAGTAATATGAAGGGGGCGTACTTGATTGGCGGGGGACTCATCTTTAACGAACCCTTATCTGGCTCCTCTTCGTTAAGTGGAGTGTCATCGATGGGGGGACGTTTGTCGTGCGTATGATCTCTTTCCCTCCGGAACCGAGGAGGGTCATCGAACTCATCTCGTGGGTCACGATATCTACGTTCACGTGAGCGATCTCTACGGTCATGACCCCTTCGTGGACTGTCCTTGAGCGGAAGTCCAGCAGAAGACTCGTCCATGTCATCGTATCTCTTCTTCTTCAAGCGTTCATCTGGGGGTTCGTCGGTTTCTTCCCTCTTGCGGCGCCTGTCGCGGTCTCCACCATCACGGTCACGGCGGTGAACATCTCCCCGCTCTCGTCTATCATCATCACGATGGCGCCTGTCTTTGTCTTTTTCACGATCGCGGTCCCTGTGGGACCTCTCGCGCGAGCGATCACGATAGTCTCGTTCACTTCCTCGGTCGCGGCTGCGTCGCCGTTTGTCGTCATAATCTCTTTCTCTGCGCTTTTCACGACGGTCTCGCTCATGTGAGCCGGAACGAAGCGACCGCCTCGTGCGATGGGTATCAGTGGAATGGTTGCGAGACCTCATAAGGATATCTGTAGGTAAATCGAAAATAAGACTGTTAAGTGTGGAAGACGCACGATTTTCGATTGGGAGATATGTCTACATCCATTTTGCTTGGTGGTGGATTTCACTTGTGGTGGTTTGAGTTTGCTCGCAGTTGTGGAACAAACATGCGAAAACTTCGTGTGGCAACACAGCCACACGTCAAAAAGCGATTTTTGCATAGTGTTGGAAGAGTCGGCACACATGTACATGTTCTAAGTACTTAAATGTGACCGTACATAGGCTTAGCTGACTAGTCAATGAAAATGGTCTACAAAAGCCCAGCCAATCTTGCTCTGACGCGTTTCTCAGCCTTGACGAGCTCCATCTCCTCCGATCGTTTATACAGCTTGTTCAGGGGGTTTGTATCACCTTCCTGGTCGAGATCATCCTCAATTTGGCTGAAAGCCTCACAAAACTTGCCGCTCAATATCTGCATGGAATTATTCAGCAAGGTTTAGGAATTTTTTTAAAAGAAAACATGCCTGGTTGTTCAGGATGTCCTTGAAGTGTTCCCGCATGGCCCCTCCTTCGAGCTTGAGTGAACCACTCAGTTGACCAAACTGAGAGACAGTAGAGTGGTGCTTGAGCTAATGTTTTTACCATGCATTAGTGACATATTTCATTTTGCTCCGTTGGTATTCTTACCTGTGCGACGAAACCATCATCTGCGGCTCGCTCGAAGATCTCTGCGGGTTCTTTCGACATCCACCTAAGAGAGGATTTATTATAAATAAAATTTGTCAGAAAAAAACTTACATTTCGTAGCAAAGAGCCTCATCCGAGCACCCAGCATCCTTGAGGACATTGAAAGCTTCCCTAATGGCAACCATGTCATTAGTGGTGGCGTTTGAAACGTTGGCAGCATTCAAACCTGAACATCATAATGATGTTGGGCCAGAGAGCCTGTTCAGCGAAGAGGTCCATCACAGTTTCTTCTCGCACTGACGAAGCAATGGCTCCCTGTTTGGTTGCACCGATAGCTCGGGAGAGTGCAAGAGCTGCATCCAAGCCTTTGCCGGTTCCGTTCTGCTCGACGGAAACAAAGCAAGGGAAACCACGACCCTTCTCATGGAGAGAGCGTACTGAAGAGCCAATCATCCTATAAAGTTGTCAGCCAGGGATCGTGTGACTCGACAAAATGGTACAATTACCAACTTACCGTGGAGCAACCATCACGACATCCTGTCCTGGCTGGAATTTTAACAAGTTGAAGAAAACGTTGTATCCGGAAGCAACAACAATGGTGGCGTTACTCTTCAGCTTGGGTGAGAATTGCTCATTAAACACGCGGGGTTGAACTTGGTCTGGAATCAGGATAAAAAGTACTAGGGATCCCTACAATTAGTTAGAGTTGAACGTTATTAATTCATGCATACCGTCTGCAACTACGGCAGCTGTTGCGAAGTCGTGTTCGACGTGAAAGCCTTTGGCTTTCGCAGTCTCAGCATACGAATCCACCCGGTTCGCGATCAGGATCTGATCATTAGGAATGCCACTGTCGCGTAAGTTCTGCGCTTGTGCAGACCCCTGATTTCCAAAGCTAAGGTATAAAATGAACGGTGTCCCAATGTATGAGCGGACTTGAGAACTTACCCGAGGAACACGATCTTCTTGTTGCTCAGGACACCTAGGTCCGCGTCAGAGTCATAGTAGCTGCAAAATGCAGAAATTTTAATATCCTCGTAGAATTCTAAGATGATTAGACACGCACATTTTGGCTTGTCCCATGATGAATTCAAGCCTGGAGAGGAAAGCACGCTTGTAGAATACCCATTTCCCTTTATCACGGTCCTTATAAACCCACAGCGCGGAGCAGTAGCCGAATAACAATCCAACGGCCTTTTGTCATAGTCACGTTCTCCGATAATAGATATCGAAAGGAGGTGTGACGAGCTTGTGCGAAGGTCATGAGGAGCACAAAATGACAGAAGACCCAGTTTGCGGACCGGTCGACACCGTCCACCCGTACTTTATCCCGGGATTCCGGATGGCGCTGTATATAGCGAGATGGATTCCTTGAGTCGTTTGACCATGACTTTGCTGGCAAACAAAATCGTGTGCATAACTGGATCGTCTCGGGGTATTGGCCGAGCATGCGCGGTCGAATCGGCTAAACATGGCGCAACTGGTTTAATATTGCATTACTTTGGAGACCAGGAAACCGAAGCAGAGCTCCAATCTTTGAAAGAAGAGATTTATGTGACGACTCACAATCACTGTCAAGTAGTTGGTGTGCCCGGCGAAATTGCGGATTCGGAGACTTCACAGAAGGTGCGTATTTGGATTATAATGAATGACCAGCTGTTTAAACTCCCACGACACCCGCAATAGATCGTCAAAGCAGGCGTCGAAGCGTTCGGACGAATCGGTGGGACTTGTAAAGAAAAAGATACCTTTTGACTGATTGCTCAGACCAGATGTGCTCGTCAGTAATGCAGGAATCTGTCCATTCGCCGAGTTCTTGACGATGCCTCACGCTATATGGGAACGTACTCGACAAGTAAATTTGGATGGCTCCTTTTACGTGGTGCAAGGTGCGTACCCTCGGTATGACTGCGATGATGTGACTCTGAGGTGATATCGCGTTTCGTGCAGCGGTGGCAAATCAAATGAAAAGCCAGGTTCCCCAAGGCGGGTCTATCATCGGTCTGGCTTCCATTTCAGCGCTCGTGGGCGGTGAATTCCAATGGTTCGCATCTAAATACATCGATGAACGAGACTTGACCTTATCAAAACGTGTAGTCACTACACGCCGACAAAGGCAGGTATTGTCTCGATGATGCAAAGTTGTGCTATCGCTCTTGGGAAGTACAACATTCGCTGCAACGCTATACTTCCTGGCACGATTGCCACAGACATCAATAAAGAGGACCTTGCGAATGAAGAAAAACGGGAGTACACGATCAAAAGGACCGTGCTCGGGAGGCTTGGTGGTACGATTCAGCTGAAAACATGGGTGTCCGCTGTTGCTGAAGTTTGGTCTCCTGAATATAGCTCCCGACGATATAGCTGGGCCTATGGTATTCCTTGCCAGCGATCTCGCAAAGTATGTCACCGGCGCGCAGCTACTAGTGGACGGCGGGCTGTTTGTCAATCTTCAGTGATATATTTTTCTGATGCAACAAAGAAGGAACGATTGTCCTCCTCGCAAGATAGCTAGTATGTGCATACCAGATACTACTTATAACACACAAGCGATGCGCAGACTTGGATGTTTCATGTCTGCGAAAGGAACATGTTCATATTCAGCAACCTGTTCAAACAACGCTACTTCAGTGATGCAGACCTTCTGAATTTACTTTTCCATCTCCAAAAACCATCCCAGCTCCTGTCCATTCACTACCGCGGGTTTCGCATCGACCAGAACAGTTGCCCACCGTGTCCATTCCTTCCCAGGGTTTCTCCAAGCGTGATTTGTCCCCTTCTGAATCACAACATCCCCTGCGTTCTTGAGATGCGTTTCTGTCCCATCCTCTGTTATCAAAATGAGCTCCCCATGGACTATGCATGATATGCTTCAGTCAGGCTATGTCGTGCACGGCGAAGCGTATACGTACTCAGGATGTTGTAGTCGATGGAGGGAGTCCGATGCTGCTCTTCTAGCTCCATCAATTTCGTATGTGTCAGACAACTCTACGTACCATTGGAGTACGAACTCCTGGACCAAGATCACTGTATATGAAGTTGGCCGCATTACTTGCAAACAATCCGAGGTCGCCCACTTGACGGGCTCCGCCGTCCTCTCTATTACATCTCATCTCAAATCATCGAGCTAGGATATTTCGAGTATACCACTCACGAGCAATTGTTATCATTTGTTGGCAGACCATCGGTAGAAGCCCAGAATGTACCCGTTCGATGACCATTGAAGCCTTCTATCATCACCTAGGTTTGGGACGGCGATAAGCCATCCTTGTGCACTAATAGCAACCATGATGAAATGCACACCGATGAATGAACTGTTCCATCAACTGAAACAACGGCTTTTCCATCGCTATCATGCGAAGTTACGATGCGGCGAGGGCCAGGGAGAACTGGGGGCAGATTAATAGACATGAAGCTTTAGAGGAGGTAGGAAAATTTGTTATATAGCATCAACGATCTCGGTCGACCTAAGTACTTGTATCCTTAACGTAAGCAGCCTTGAAAGCATAATAGAACTCCACTTTCACGGCAATATTTCAAACACCAGCGTAGCGTGATGTGGCATGAACATCATGATGTGGCCGATTAGAGGATGCGAATCGTGCGCATGAACTTCCGCGTACTACGGTCCAGATCAAATGGGAATAACAATGGGACTACACATCGTGCACATGCAACCAGGTGATAGAAATACTGACCAGTGATAGTGGCCGAAAGAAGGACGGGAATCGCGGAACTCCGGGTATTGCGGTCCCGATAGGTTCATGCGCGAGTTTGTTTGTTCCCTGAAATGGCAAAGGAAAAGCGCCGAGACACCAAGACCAAATCGATGAGTTCAAGTGCAAAAGTACAATAGTGTACATGAAATCAGGACGAAGATGACATTGATAGCACATTAGCATTTAAGGAGCAGTATCTAACGCGAGCCGCTGTCAGCGAGAACAAGGATCATCAAAAAATACTCACAATAATAATATTCATCAACAAGAGGTATCCAGTCCTTCACGATAGAACTAAAGACTCCAAGTATTGGCATATTAGCGGTCTTCTTCACAACAGCCTCGACCTTGGGCCTAAAAAGGATCGAGCTATTACGTTTTAACGAAACTGAAATAAGATGCACAAACCTCGAATATGTCTCCCATACAGAACCACGCAGAAGGTACCAGAGGATATCCCTGTCCCTGCGGGCATATTCTTCACGTTCTAAATCCGCAGAATGTGATGGTGTCCGCCTCAAACTGCGGGATATAAGCTCCATGGCAAAAGCAGTCACGAGAGCCTTATCCTTGTGTTTCTTGGTGCTCAACATACTCGCTACAAGAAAGTCGTGAGCATGTCAGGTCCCGGCCCGTACTTTGCACTCACCATAAACCAAGGGGCGAATGATATAGATGCACTCGGAAACCCACTCCAAGGGCGATGACATAGGCTTCATCAATAGCATTGAAGGCTTGACGGACGACGTTGTGAGAGCTTTAGGGAGGAGATAATCCTCCACTGATGTGTCAGCACGGGCAGGTGGTGGTGGGGTGAACATTAAAGCATTTGGCTGCAAGGGAATGTGATTATTCTTGAGGTGATCCGGAGTCGGTGGGGGAGACGACAACGGTGAAGTGGGAGCAAGCGTCGGAGAAGTGTGCGTAGAGCTAGGGGGCATCGATGCTGGATCAATGTCACGTTCTGGAATTGGAGGAGACAAAAGCGGTCTTGTCGTGATTTTGAGTAGCGTGAACCGTAAAATCATTCTTTAGAAGTGAATTCAGATGGCAAACTCAGGGCAGTCAGATAAGCCGCGAAACTTACTTCACAGTTTCAAGGAACACAATGCCTCTCCACCTGTTCTTGTCCGAGACTTTTCTCCGAAGCAGCATTTCAACGAGGAGTTGGGTAAAGCGAATAAGCTTCTAAGGACCGAGCAGCCCATTTGTACAATGTTTCTTTGTCTGACCAGGCGCGGGTATAGCGCGTGTGCAAGGGGATGGGAAGTATAGGCTTCCAATGGGGATCACTCTGCACAACTCTGGCCAGGAGTGTATCATGATACATACTGGATACATGGAGTATCGCAGACACTAAGACCACACGTTATTGCTTGAACCAAACACAAAATTATAGCAATGTAAATACTGACGACTCTCCGAAGCAAGATCGGCGTCTTTGAACCGTCCAGGTAGAAACCATGTTACAGACCTCAGCGAGGATTCGAGGGTGGAAATGGTAGAGACGTTCTTCACAAGGAAAGTTTCATATTTTTCCAACGTCGACGACATGTAAAGAGGTCTAGTATTACTGTGAGCTGGTCCAAGTGTATTGTTGGGAAGACTTATCACCGCTCTAGCCAACCGGGTATATAGTCCCACGTGTTTTACGTATGTTGCCACCGGCGCTCTACCATTGCTCTAACCAGTAGGAAAATTGCATAAAAATCATATTCACAGCGTAGCACTACATCTTCAAAGGTGTATAGAACGGATACTGATATTTTGAGGCATTGGCATCAGCGCTACATGAACAAGGAATAATTGTAACTTGTAAGAACGTACCATGTAGGATCTCCGGGGAAGGTAAGCAGTGAAACTGAAAAGTTCACCGGTTCATCCCCAAACCCCTAGTCTTTGCCGCACCGCTTCCCACTACCGTATTCACTCCACCCGCTTCTCGGACCCGCTTCTCCACCTCATTTACTTTGCCCTCGACTTCGCGCACAGGCGCCATCAATCCACTGCAGGCTATCCAAATGGCTGCTCAAGATCTGAGATATCTGCATCATGGGATCATCGTTGCCAACTGTCCCCTTGTGACCCATTCGGTATTAAAGATAGTGCATTGACAGAATCAATCATTTGCGTCAACGATCCAGACAAATCGTCCAGGTGGGCATGCAGCTCTGTGGCCAGCATATAACTAATAAAGAATGGAAATCAAAATTGTGCGGTCTCAAACCGAGGCAATATGAGAGCCCACTTTTTGTCCCGCTCGGTGTCAGCAGGTCCAGTGTCGAGCGCCCGCAAAGTGCCGCTCTCTCCAAATAGTTCTTCCGCAGATCGCTCGTACGCATCCAGCGTCGCGGAGAGATCCTTCTGCTGTTGCTCAATGTGGTCGAGAGCTTGATCAATGTCATTTTGTTCCCGCTCCACAGCCTGGACGTGGGTAAACAGAGTAGCCAGCTGTATCACATCTCGTCAAACGACGGATTGGGTGAATGCAGGGCGAACAAACATACGTTATTGCCATTTTCCATCAAGGCCCGATCCCATACAGCGACTTCACCAGCGAACTTGTTGAACTCTCGGACATGCACTTCAAGTTCAGATGACCACTTGTTTACTATTTCCTCGATGGTTTTCCCCCTGAGCGCCGATGGTGGAGGCACTGCTATTGAAGTGGCGGCAGCGGTGGTTGCTAACAGTAGGGATGAATGGATGGAAAGGATCAGTATACCAGAGATTGCTCATACCATCTTTTGGCTTGTCAGCTTCCTTAGACTGTCCAAGGGCTGATTGCCCTAGTGGTGCGGCTGGGGAAAATAAGGTCTTGGACAGGGTGTACCAATAAGACATGCTTACTTGTTGTGGCAGTGGCGGTGGTTGTGGATTTACCGCCAAACAAATTGGTCACAGGCGCTATGTGACTGCTGAAGATGGGTCTATTTCATCCTTATAACGTGATCTCACCTGCAGGAGCTGCGGTTGTGGAAGAGGTGTTCTTTGCACCGAACAAACTGGCTGGTGGTGTTGACGCTATACAATTCCTGTCAGATCGGTCGTCAACACTACACGCAGATAACTCACCTGCAGGGGTAGTAGCAGCTGCAGTTGCAGGCTTCAGGCCGAAGAGGCCAGTCGTAGGCACTGTACACAAAAGGAGCATCATTATGAGTAAAATATTGGACACATTGAAGAGAACATACATGTGCTGGCATCTTTCTTGTCCGAAGTATCCTTGTTTCCAAAGAGGCTGAACGCCGGAGTAGTGGTGGACTGCATTTCTTTACCAACCTGTGACTTGAGACAAGTTATGATTTGGTTCTGCCGAAAGCGTCGACTTTGCAAACAAAGCCAAGCAACGCGCTCAAGGTGTGTTCCACACTATTGTTAATGACATGTCATTGTCACTACCAGGCTGGTGCTCAAGAGGTCGGTGCCCCAGGCGCTGGTAGGAGATACAGCGTAGACGCGTTGTAGGCGGTGCATCAGCGGTCGACTTCTCGCAATCATTCGAATCACAATTCATTCATCAACACAGCGGGAGGTCCAACTTGGACTCGGATGCTAGTAAGTAAGTACTGTCGACACATACTAAATGCCACTTCACGACAACACTCACCATTCCCTGATAGCTCGAGGACACTTGCTGGATGAGTGATGTGACAGGAACGGAAAGCGAACATGAATATCTTGTACGTCAATTCTCAGGTGAAAAATTCTCGGCGTTCTTCCAATGCAACTAGAAGTTCGCGAACTGAATTGGGTCCACGGTGCGGCAGACGCCATTCAAAACCTGAGAGATCCCCATGAAGGGTCAACGTTTCGCACAGCAGCTTACCTTTGAAACCAAAAATGAATCCGCATGTTTCATAGCCTTGAATATACTAGTACACAGTTGTGACATACAATCATGCATGTTTTGCGATGACATTAAAATTCCTTCAGAAGTTGAACGGCCCGATGTCATATAGCATGGCCAGCGATGTACAAAGCTTGTCACCAAACAGGTGCATCAACACCAGCCGAATCTCGCTTGAGTCATATGCATGATATTGCCTTTATAAAGTCTTTCTCCGCTCCGCTTTCCTGACTCGCCGATGCATAGAGATTCGACTGCTAGCACTGCTACACTCCCTCCGCTGGACTACCTTCACGCCAGTCCAGTCAGAGGTCAACTAGAACCTTCAGATGAGGTTACAAAAAAGACTGGCTGGCGTTTTATCCAATGCACAGACACTCCAAATGAGCTCAAGGTAGGTACAGCGACTTTCTCTTCGATGGTTCTCCATCAGACGTATTGCAGGTACTTTTACCTCCCCGCACGGCTCAGCTATATGCCCGCCTGCTCAAAGCAGAGAAATCTGAACTCGCCAAAAAGCTCAATGCATCTTGGGACCGTATCCTCGAAATACGGCACCTCAAGGATAGGATGATTAGAAAGTGCCAGAGGCTAGCTCATTCTTATTCCGCCAGCAAGCCTTCCGCGAGGGCTCCCTTTTTGTCCATTCATGCGCCACTAGATTTTAGATTAAAAGAGATGGAGAAGTGGATTCGCCTGCATGGCGAGCCTGATGAATCTAGCAAGAAGATGCCCGTGGTTGACACCGTCCGCCCACGCAATTCATTTTGCTGTGACCGCTGTGCAAATATGGTTCCTCATCAACACACCATATCTCGTCGGCCATCCACTCAATCTATTCACTCCCGTCGCTCAGCACTCTCTGATCGTTCCCCATCAAAAGCTCCCTCTGCATCTCCCCGACGCGCCCGCTCCTCCAAGGCGAGTTCCGTCCAAAGCGATCACAAACCTTCTCCCGCTGCGAGCTCCATCATCCTGAATGAGAGTCATTCGCATCATCAAAGTCAATCATACGAAAGCAGGGTTCACGAAAGCAGGGTCCAAGAAAGTAGTACGCACCGGGAGGCCAGGGATAACCAAGTATATGCGACTTTTACCGCACATGTCGATGATAGTATCAGTATTCAGGAGAGCAGGGTCCGAGAGAGCAGCAATATCCGCGCACGACAAAACAAGCACTCCAGGAGTATGTCATATGATGCACGAAGATTTGCCGAGAGTGGTCTTCATGAAATCACGCGCACTATGCACGTCATTCCTGAAGCATCAGAAGTCGGTACCGATCACAGCAACTGCTCAGCAGTGTCGGTTAGCAAACTATCAATCATTTCGCCCGATCCATTGCCTCATCCATACCATGGTTCAACTTCAGCGGCTTTCTTGAACATGGTGGAGAGTCCCGTAGACCCTCCTCAGGTGCAGCCCCCTGAACCTTGCTATGTTCACATCACGGGAGATGAGGGAGTAAGCACACCTCCTTCCGAAGACGAACCTACCAGCGACTCCCCTCCCCAGCCAAATACGCTCCGCAGACGTAGTAGCCTCAAACGCAGCAACAATGATCTGCGTGTGAGTATGGCGTTCTCAGCCAAGACCGTGTCCTGGGCGATGGACCGCGACTGGGCAGATCAGGTTTCGAAGTATAACACTGCGGCGGGTGAAATCGAGCATGCTGGTATGTTGATTTCCCATTTCCAGTGGCGTCAGAGGTTCACCGATCTATACGCAAGATCGAGAATGGGATGCTATTTGCGCGACGTATCATGAAGAACTTGCTGGCATGAAGGCTCTGCGTCGAAATGTCACGCAGACCCTGGCCAGATTACGCTTGGAGGCAGAGAAGCTGCAACGCGAAGACGAGGTGATCCGGGATCAAGAGGACAAACTGCGTGCAGGTTATGAGCAGCTCGAGCAGAAACATGGGCAGTACCGAGAAAAAGGTCAGTCGTCGCGCATGCAGCCTGTCAATGGGCGCTAATGCTGACTATAATTATTGTCGGCGACTAGTTAAAGCTATTCTAGAAGAGACCGAACAGGTTCTTACATTGTGTGGCACCAAACGAGATTCCTAAAGTCATGATTCAAAAGGTCCTTGCGCATCTATATTGCTTTCTGATACAATTCGACTGCTGTAAATTATACCCAAGTACATGCTGCTAAGTTATTAGTGTTTTAAATTAGGTTCAAACCCGTTTCATGAGGTCATGAAGGCATTAATAGCAAATATGAACAGTCCCTAAGAAAGTTTTGATCGGGCGCGTTTCGCTTGATTCCACCAGTGCCGCACGGTAGCAAGAAACACAGCCTCGATTCCAAATAACAATAGTATGACCATGATGAAATAATTGAAAGGGCCTGGAGGTTGGACGCTATTCTTCGGAATCTTGATGTTTAGTGAAAATAATCCTACGAAAAAGCACAAGGTCAACACGACACCAGAGGACGGCTGGTAACATACCGATTGGAACTTGAGCGCACAGGATCCCCATACTAATGAGAGTCAACGTCAAAATGGCCTTATCAGCGTATTCATGAGTCTTAGCGACACGAATTCGCAGTTGAGTCAGATATGCAGGGTGAGAATCGCTGAGCATGTGCTCGTAGTGATGAAGGGATTGCTGCAAAGTCAATATATGATCTGCAAAAACAGTCCAGTTACATCTTCAACAATTAAAACAGCTCTTTACCTTGAACGTCCCCCATGTAAATGGCGATTTCAAGGTCGTCGTTCCCCTGAGGGGAGGCTGTTTGTCGTCCACCGATTAAAAAGCGTTTGCGGATTTGCGATATGACCTCCGACTTCGTGGCAAGAAGACGAGTCAATGAGGTAACAAGTCTTCTTGCCCTGGCCATGCGTAGTAGTGTGTTTGTTGTCATCTCTTGTGTTCTGACCTCACGAGTCGTCGTAAAAGTGTTCCATAGATTTTGAAGCCTGCACTTCAAACGTCGGAAGAATAGTGGCCGGATGAATCGGGAAAGGGAAAGGCTACGATTCCAGCTGGGAGGGGCTTCTCCCATTTCTTTCGAAAGTGTATCTGGCAGCTTTTCAATGTTGGAGTCACATTGAACATTCGTGGGTATATGCATGAGATCAACAAGAGTGTTTGTCGACGAAGTGTGGGGGACGTCGTTGCTCGAAAATACGAGAGCTTCCACAGCTAGAACTTGTTGCTCGATTTCCTTTAGGAACGGAAAGAATGAATCCACAACAGAGTCCAATATGCCATGAGCAATCCAGTCTTTGAAAGTAAGTCAGTGCGAAAATTATGCAAATCATACAATGGTTACCTGATGACATATTGAAGCAGTCCTGGAGGATTTGAACTCTATTCCTGACTTTCTCTATGTGTTCTAGACAAGGTCAAACATCGAGTGTTTCAACTAATATGCAAGCCCACCTGAGACATCGGTGAAATAAAACTAAACGTCGTTAAGCATGATCTTCATGGACCCGATATAAAACGCGAACACACCGTGCAAATGCCTTCCTTGAATACCACCACGTATATGTTAGCCTCTATTAAAGCACCGTCGCTGGCCTGGTAAATATCGTCATCACTGGAAATGCCTTGATGATCCGACTGCGTGGTGGCTGCATTCTGTATAGTTCGGAACGAGATAAAATAATAGCCTAGTTTTGAGAAGAGCTCCATCTTTTCGCGTGGATCTTGTTGGAGAATATCCTCAAGTGTAAGAGGATGAATATGCAGGAGCTACTGATTGAATCAGCATGGCAAGCTTACGACTCGAACGCACCTACCTTCCCAATTGTTTGTAAGTCATCCCAAGTTGGACTGGCGACATCAAGCCACCAGGCTTTGGGAGCTCGATTGAACTCAGGCGAGCCTCCGGGGACCGGTTCGTTGGACGTACGATTCCCTGGAGAGAACTCTTTCTGTTTCCCTTGGACAGAAGGCGGCAAGGCGGCGGAAAGGTCGCCGAAAGACGCAGGTCGACAGAGCACGTCGTCAGACATATAGTCATGATATAGGGAAAGCGGAGGTGTGCCGAGGCTGAATTGACGTTGTTTTCCTTTGCCCTTTTTTGCCCTTGATGCCTTCTTCAGCGCAGCCTCCAAACAGTTGAGAGCAACAGGTAGAGATGTTGTATGAGAGACAGACTGCTGAGGTCGATCCGAAGATTCCGACAACCGGGTCGTGGTGATCTCGGGGTTCAAACTTGGTGGGAGGTATAGGGTAAACCCTCTATCAACGCGTCTAATTTCCCGTCTGACCCTAAGGCGAGCCGCTACCTCACGTTCGGAATGTGTGGAACGCATGTTAGCGAAGCTTGTTGGTCTCTTGCGCCGACGACTATGGCGAGGGCGAGAAGGCGCATAGGTAGAAGAATGGAAAGATGCAGAACTAGAGGATGATGACGATGCCGAAGCTGAAGAACTTCGTCTTCGAGCCCAACGGGTAATTGCATTTTCTAATACAGTAGCAAGAGCTCCCAAGCGGCCCGTAATGAAGGACCCGGATGATGAAGAAGTAGATGATGCAGGTGCCACCGACTCCGCAATGGCAGGTAGGGCAGGGGGCACCTTGCCGCGATAGATGTCGTCCTCTGAAGGCATGTCTCTAATTGGATTTTGTGCTCCAAGAGAGGGGACAGGGTTTAACGAAATGGTGTTCAAAGGATAAGAACTGCTCGAGACATCCGAGTCGTGTGGTTTGGAGCCCACTAGTGAAAAAACCATGGGCGAGCACTCGCTTTGCGATATTGATTCCGTCAATGAGCCTGAGCGAGCACAGCCAAGAGCCAACCTAGCCCAACGCTACTATTTACAAGCTCCGACCTCATTTACTGGTGTGCACAAGTACTGTGACCGCGCGCGGGCTAGGAGAAATAATACATACAGAAAACATGCTACAAAAGACATACTACATAAGATATATAATATACAATAATGTAATATCCATTTATGAAGTAGGGGCAAGAAAGACTCATTTGCACAAACTACTCGTTACGCCAGCATGTCATCAGTGAACTGACCGAAACCTCACATGGACAAATATAACCTTATATAGTGTGTAATCACCAGCATCTGTAAAATTTTGCTATGGGTTATCTCATTGTCATGCTTGACTTTATACAGGAAAGGAGAGTTTTTCATTGACGTGCGTAGGTCACCAAATTGCCAACAGCTCCTTGTTTAGTTCAACTCAAAATTACGATAATATGTAAGCCAAAAGCTAATGGCCCAACTCAATGAATCACGGGTGCCAATTTGGTATCGAGGTCCACAGCTTGGAAGGTAGGCCCGAATATCAGTATCTTGCAAACTCAGACGTGTTCTGCAGCGATCAGAGAAGAACCGAATCATATGTTCATTTGAATCTTCCGGATGTCTGTTTGGTATGTACAATCTTGTTCTGCTGAATATTTATGTCTACTTCATGCAATGTTGCTTTAGCTTTTCATAGAAGCAACAATCGACACACTGACCGAACGAGCATGGGTTATCCGCTGCTCCGGACTTCAAGACAATTTCCTCTGGATGTATGATTTTTATCAGTTCGAGGCGATTGGCTAATCTATGCAAAACCGCTTTAGATTTGTATTAATGTCACTTCCTCGTGGTACAGTTCCTCGACTACAGTATAGAAAACATAGCGTCACAGTTCACCTCGGACACTGCGGTTGCCGTTTCATTCATGTTTGATGCACTATGGGGTCATCGGTATATTTGAGTATCGTTGCTCGCCACATCAATTATTTTTGATAAGGACATAGGCAAATGGAACATGGTGACTATCCCACGTGCGATGAAAAATTCGACTGTGAGGATATGTGTTACAATTGCAGTGGCCTCGCAGGAGTAAACTTCATTGTTCTCACCTCACATTGCTCACAAAATCATGTGCCATTTCACCCTGCTTAAGTAATTGGCTGTGTTCGCATTTGGAAACCTTAGTTATTGCATTTCGCAATGCAATAATTTTGCTGTCACAGGCGACATCTAGGAACAACTACCCCCCTCGCTATAAAGGACTGTCTAGGGGAGACTAGGTGATACCAAGGATATGTGGCAACCTCTCAACATGTAATGTCACCAAGGGTAAAAACCCAAGGGCAAAGAGTTTATCCTGACTACCCCACTTGTCACGAGCCTTGCTGGGATTTCGGTAAGCTCGACAATTATCCTCGCCTCGCATGCCATCGATTTTTGTCCTCTGTGAGCATTGAAATCAAGTAAATGCGTGTGTCTCCGCTGTTGCGCTGCATTTGGTCACATCGCACGTGTGCACTTTCCGCGTTGTGAATGTAGGGATGAGCAAGAATTTCGGTCACTTCGTATGTATCACCTTCTTCTCTTTGAGCAGAATGATATTTGAAAAACATAGATACCGCGAATGTCACCCTATATTGTGCCATCATGCGCTTCTATACTTTGCTTCTATGACGGGAATAGCGAGTCATAAATACAGGCATTGGGGCTGTCTGGCTCTATGCTGTGACCTCGCACGCCTATTCTTTATGTCTTTGTTTGAACTGAAGGCTCGTCCGTGCATTTATTCCAGATGTCACTTCTCATTTGGTCACATCGCTTGTGTATATCATCCGCGTTACAAGTGGAGTGACGAGTAGAAACTACCGTGCTTTCACATGTGTATACAAGTTTCTCCGAGCCGAACGATAAAGTAGAGAATGCATACAATACCATTGTCACGCTGGATTTCTGATACTCTGCTTCTGAAAACACAAGCGCAAAGATGCAAGCATGTAGCATTACCTGTCTTATTTATAACGTGTCCGTGAGATGTGAATAGTACCATGGATGGTGTCTCAGGTGCTTTACTTCCGTAGTTTCACAAAGAATATATATGATTCAATCATCACATTAGAATTGCAAGTTACTACGTTATCAAGTATCAATATACCAAAGAGAAAGGGATGCCGACATCGTAAATAGATGGACTACTCTGAATCCAAAAAGGCATCATCCTGTTGTGCTCTTTGTTTTGCGAGAGCATTCACGGACATCCTTGCCTTCGCACCTTCAGTTAGTTCGGCACGTTGACTTGTTCCGAAGACTTTCCTAGGAAACGAAGATCAGTTGAGGACCGTCGAGTATGTAAAGGATGCACCTCGACCACCATGCCAGGAGTCGCTTGACCTTTTGTTGCGATGCTCGACCAGGGGCCCTTTCGAAGAAGTCTACGATGTTCTTCCAAAATAGTACGTAGTCGAAGTCGCCATCGATCGAGCGCCATGAGGTTACTGAAGATAATGCAAACCGCAACTTATCGCATGTTGTAATTCTGCAGGAAAATGAAAAACTATAACTACTTACCTGACATGATACATACGCGATTGAACGGGGCGTGACGGTGTGCATCTTGATGATTTGCGCCACGTGTGTCTTGACTTTCTTGCTAGAATAGACATCCTTCTTAGCGCGACGGTTGGCTTCGATTATATTGGCAGCGTCACCATCACCAGCAACATCTCTAGCGGAGGAGGGTGACGTGAATATAGCTTTAAAAGCCTGCCAACAGTAAGATCATTGTCAAGCGGCTCGAGAATGACTGACCTGAAGCAAAAGAGTGCTTTTGAAGAGGCCCTCCTCCAAATTTTCCTGATCCGCCGTGTATTTTTCATACAGGAATGCCGGCCATGACATTTCCGTCACGACATAGCCGTCAACACGATCCCTGATCCCTGCTTTAACGCTAGCAGATAGTTAGTATCAGGCAAAATCTTCAGTGAAATAGTTACATTGGGCTATTCCAGTCGAGCTCGGTCGGGCAAAGTAGCCTGCCGCATATGTCGCTGACGAAACCACGGCAGTGTTTATCCTCAGGGTCCACTGGAAAATCAGGCTTCAAATTGCGATTAATCCAATCGGCGACAAGGGTTTTGAGTTTCGAGGTGTCGTCCCCTCGAGCGCTATCAGCCCCTTGCCTAAGCTAGAAACCAACTCAGTAGAAGGCAAATTGATTGAAATGGTAGAGAGCACCTTTTTCAGCATGTATGAGTAATCGTCGTACTCCATGTCTGAAGCTTTTGAGTGAAGCCACGGGAGGGCTTGATTAAGAGTGATGTATCCGACTTGCAAACGATCCTGGCTATGACAACGAACCAGTGATGAACAATCGCGAAGCACGAGGGAAAAGACTTACTCGAGAGTCATATCTTCATCATCTCCTTCTAACTCGCATCTCCTATCATTCTCGCATATTAAATCTTCGATGTTATCAAATAATGTAACGACACGCCGAATGGCTCTTCCTTTCGACATGTAGTAGTTTGTCTCCCTGGAAATAATAGTGAATGAACAGAAATAGGTGCAAATTGTAGTACTCGTACCGTTGTTTGACCGCGTGCCCCGATTCCAGTAATTGTAGCTTTTCTTCTAAAGCAGCAATCTTCCGCCTCTGACGAGCACTCTCGGACGTCGCCACCGTCAGTGACTGTGACGATTCCGGAGCCTCAGAGACGTCCTCTGCTATTGCTTGAGACATGAACTTCTACGGCAAGGTGACAAAAGGTAACTTGAGCCTATGGGAGACAGTAGGAGATGGGAGAAAGGACTTACCAAGTTGAACAATTGTGAACCAGCCTTATATGATGGCTGTCTAGTGTCGGCAAAGGCAGCTGTTGACACGTATACCTGTAAGTGAAGACCAAATTCGTGCACCGTAAACTAACCTAAGCGCGTTGACGTTAGCAGTGGTCGCTGAAAATGGCATGCGGGACAAGTACGACATGATGGTTAATTTTCAGTGACTGCCAGCTTGGGAATAGTGCAAGGAACATAAAATTTCCCAAGGGTGACAGAGCGGAAATGGTGGAGGATGAGTTAGAGTGGAGGTTTGTGCGGGTTGTCATGAGCCCGTGGGGGAGGGAGGACAGCGATATATCAAAGCCATCCATTCGCAAGACCTCCCGCAGCGAGGTGGCCAGTGGTCATGCCTGACGGTGACGTTGAAAGCGGCAGCAGGCCAGGCAATCCGCAAGGCTATCCATGTGAAAACGACATTGTCCAGGTCTTCAAGTTAGAGCCTGCCGTACTCAATACACTGAACCTCTGAGGTGGGATCCGAGAGCTTGGCCATCGTTTTAGCTGCGATGGACGCGGAAATCCAGTGGGCAAGCGCCAAAGATCCGATCTGAGTCTATTGTGCAGATCCATGGACCTCAGGCTGGTGACCCTCTTCTTCTGCTTGGCGAGTTCCGGCTGACTCTGAGTGACCGACTCTTCAAGTTTTTGTGGCTCAAGATCTCAACTGAAATCGAATCCAGCTGCTGCTGGCATTGTGCGACGATATCGCTCTCGGATGGGCCGCTACTAGCATCTGCCATTCGTCAATGTCGCATGAGACGTAGTATGATCAGCAGCTAGACCTACTATAGTAGTACAGTGACGTTCCGAGTGTCGCTTGACGCATCTTGATGGATATTAGTTCAAGTTAGTACTAGTACACCCGCTGAGTGCACGCTTGCTCGTAAATGCTAAAGTGACAAGTTCGGGTGCAAAATCTGTCCTGCGCTTGTTGTGAACCCTAAAATTACATAATATACACAACGTGTTCCAACTGGATCGGTGACCAGCCACCAAGTTCAACTAAATTCAAATCACAGCGCGATGAAGATCTAAATACGACGCACACATGCTCACTACAACGTCAGTTGCTTTAGCACACTGGGAGTGTTTTTAGTAAAAGACGCCAAAAGCTCAACATCCAGCGAAATTCCCGTAGATCGGTTCCCTGCAATGACGCCATCCGTTCCGTCATTTTCACATACACCGTCTTTCCCTCAGCTTCGAGATCTATGGGTTTGAACCAGCCGGTCTTCGAGCATTGCTGTATTTCCAATTCACAGACTGTTGCGGAAAGTGCAACGATATTTCGGAGGGCAGGTTCCCAGTCACTGGGTGAATCGAGGAGTATATATCGCCGATACCCCAGATCGACAAGTATGTGTTCTGTCATAATGAAGACAGCAGAATGTCCGAATGGGACGCGAAATGTCTGCGATTGCCCACCATTGGCCCGCTGAAGTAGATTAAATATGAGTAGAGTTACTTTGAAGATACCACATGCGTACTTGAATGATGGTATCAAGACAGTCGTCGCCCGATAGCAATGCAGATGCGCCCAGTTTGCGCGATGGTACGATGTCTTCCGTGTTCTTGAACAAAATTTGAACGCATAGTTCAAAAGCTCCAGCCACTGCCCCTCGAGCACAACTCTTGTCCTGGCAATCCTTATGAATCTGTTTGACGGTCCCTTTAAGCCGTATAAGAGTGCCATGGCCTTCTGTTCTTGACTTCCATGCCGCAAGCGTCGTTGCAACTACTGTGTCCTCCATGAGTCATATAATAAAAGAATATGAGGAAATGGATACCATTGTCGTTATCGCTACAACCAACGATCGCACCGGTAAGCGCTGCATCGGCCAACTCTGTGTTCCTATTTTTGGTCGGAAACAGGGTTTCCCGAATGAGAGACACATTCATGAGTCTTGAAGCCTCCGCCTTCACACGTTTGATTAATGAATCATCAATTGGCAATGGTGAGGTTGATCGAACAAGAGGCATTGATGCTGAGGAAAGGTACATCGGAGAGCTAGTAGAAAGTATCCGTTTGGAGCGTTCGAGTTTCCGGTGAATCTGTCTACTCTTGGCCATTCTTGTAATGCCACCTTGAGATTCGAAGGAAAGGGGTTGCTCTTGGTCGTCTGAGCTGCGAGCATTCAAAGCCGGCCAGCTTGATTGAGTTGGAGCCGCTTGGCTCGTACTCGGATCAAGGACAATCGGAAAAAGAGTTGGTACCTTGGGAGCATTTTGGGCTACGTTGGAGGAGCCGTCATGAAGCACCTCGTTCACAGATTGCTGAGATGTGCTTAGGGTGAAAGATAATGGCTCAGAATGTATTGGATGGCTGTAGCTGCGACCTGCGGGATTCTGCAAGTAAGGAGGCTGGTCGTAAGAGGTACCAGCTGCAGGCTGTGAATCGCGATAGCCGTAGCCAGAAGTCACTTGACTCGTGCTCGGATTAGAAGGGGTTGGATAGACGGAGGTTGGGGGAAAAGCTTGTCCTTGTGGGGTGCTCTGGGCCAAGCTCACGTTGAAAGAGCCGCCCTGCAGATACCGGCTGTAAGTTTGCTGGAAGACGGAAGACGGTGGCTCCGACTGGGCTAGGCTATTGTGGCTGCGACCCACGGGATCCTGCAAGTAGTAAGGAGGCTGGTCACTAGAGGCAGGAGCTGCAGGCTGTGAATCACGATAACCGTAGCCAGAAGCCACTTGACTCGTGCTTGGGTTAGAAGGGGTTAGATAAAGGGAGGTTGGGGGAAAAGCTGGTTCCTGCGATGCGCTCTGGGTCATGTTCAAGTTGGAAGAGCCATCCTGCGGATACTGGTTGTAAGCTTGTTGGAAGGTGGATGGTGGCTCCGATTGGGCTAGGCTGTTGTAGCTACCACCCACGGGATTCTGCGAGCAAGGAAGCTGATGGTCTGAGTAGGCAGACGCATCATGCGCTGGCCGGATATCAGAAACTTCAAGCTGGTGCGTTGCAGAAAGTGAATTATAACGACCGTAGCCCGTTTGACTCATGCTCGGGTCACGAGGAGTCGGATAATGGATTGTGCTAGCGTGAGTTGGTCCATGGGAGACATTATGATACTCGGGCTGGTTGGTCGTGGGAGGCTGCTGATTGAACGCGTTACTTGTAGAAACTTGTAACTGAGATTGCAGGTTCGCGTAGCCGCCGCCCGGGGGAACTTGCAAGTGAGAATTATCGGGCGCTACAATACTGGGCTGGAGCTGGCTCACACTGGCACGTGCAGGCTCGTGTAAGATAGGATTACGATCATCATGCTCGTAGTAAGCTGCCACATAAGGAGTCGTTATACCAGACACCAGAGGCTGGTGCTGGCTAACTCCTGCGGGCTCCTGCGAGCGGAGGGTATGATCATGATCATATTTATGGGCACTCGCGTGGGGCATTATGGACACGCTCTGTATGGGCGGCTGATGTGGCGGTAGGTGGCTTGATTGGTTACCTTCTCCGCAATTTGATGAATTCCACTGGCCCGGGCCTGAGCAGCTTTGCCAGTGAGCCATTTGGTTAAGTGCTGATCAACTGTACAGCACCATCAGTCGGTGACGATAATCATTATGATAGCGGCACAGCTCGAAGTTGCTGCACTTACCTTTTGAACTCAAAAAGTGCAATTTGGAGGCAGCGGGCTCACGTAGATAAAAGCCAATTATGGTGTTCTCTCTGACTCGGATGAACAATAGAAGTGGTGGCAAGGTTGCTGTAGCAAACTCGTGGGCACTGACTCAGATATCCGACTCGTGCTACTGGCATCTAATATGGTCCACTGCGATCCCATGCCGGATAGTTAGGTCACTGGATACTTAGTCGTTAGAAGCTGCTTTGCACTTACCTCGAGGCCGCCCCCTGAATAATTTGATGTTTGACCGAGTTAGCATTAATTCCCGCTACTAGTTATTAGTAAAGATGGTCAGGGTTCATTGAATTGAGCCCTTGGTACTTACATCGGTTCAGATCCTGGTTCAGATTGAAATGTTGGGTTCAGAGTGGTTCACTGGTTGACTCGAAGCCGCATCATAATAGTACGTTTCTAGAAAAAACACGATGTGAATAGTTATACACATTGCCGTGGTCAGTGATCCCGATTTACAAAAGGGGCATGGAAAAACTTCTGTGACGGAGGCTCGGTCCAATTCATGCTTGACCCCCAGAGGACGATGATGGCCGCATAGACCGGCGGCGGCAGACTCGAATAGCAGGCAACGTTGTTTGTGTCATCGTTGCCGTTGTCACTCAGTTGGTAGTTGAAAGGAGAATTCGTTTTTACTAAGTCGCCTGAGTCCTTATTGCGACTCCGAACGTTGTCGGACATCATTGTTGAGTGTTCAAGTTAGAACTTGGGGTCGTTCGTGCTAGTACCACTACTATGACTCGATCGTGTCCCTGTCAGCGGCTTTGTAGCAACGTCAATTTAAGAGACTTAACTTGAAGTTGTTCGTGGGCTGCTGCTCCTGGCTTGGGTGCAGTGAGCAAACGTTGTCCAGTTTCCACACGCAGTTGGTAAGGTTTTCCGAGTCCGGGCGTCCGATGCTCATTAATATTGATCTTCCATACGCAAGTTGCGCCCGCAGTCATGCCGGTAGCAATAACGCGTAACGAACTCAGCCTGGAAAAATGCGTGATGAAATCGCCTGCGAAGTATATAAGCTCAGGCGCTCGATTTTGAATTTGATTGATGCATCAACCCATAGGAATGGATACGATATGATGCAGGCGTTGGCAAATGCAGCCTGTACTAAAACGCAACGTTCGTATATAGTAACTTCGGCCAAGTCAAAGATTTGATCAAGATTCAAGTTATATGATCAGCGATCTGTCGGATTCGGTTTCGCTGTGCTTTATTCCAGTGGGGCCATAGCATGTGCTTACTAGACTGAAACAGTTCTCGGGCTCAGAGGATCATGCATGAATGCTCTTTGATCAAGTAGCAAACTCATGTGCTGATTCAGATATCCGACTCATGAGTAATGCAATGCCATCAGGCGTTTACTACTAATTGGTATATAGCAATTGATACTACAAATGAGAGCGCAGTGTCCCGCGCCACGATCCAATAATAATGATGAATTAATCAACAGAGACTCGAACATGTCCCCCGAACGTCTGCTACGCGTGATCAGCACGATGGTTACAATATATCAGAAAATGAATCACCTCAGTTATGAGTTGTCGTCAAGAAGTTCTTCGTCCGAACTGCAAGTGCTACCTTCTGAGTCCACGACAGTCACTGCTTGCAATGATCATTAAATAACGGGAATGTTGTAGGGCAAATGCAAGTACTACATACACGCGATATTTTCAAAATGATCAAATTCGGTGTCGGCAGCAACGAATGACGTCTCCTCGAGCTCGTACGTGGCAATACTACAATTTTTGCGATCGTTGAGCTCGTCATTTGTACAACTGGCAAGCACCTCATAAGCAGCTTCCAATGGTTCCGAAATGGCGTTGACATATGTATCGGCTTCACTCGTAGCGGTTACGTCAAGAAACTTGGAATGTTTTTGGACGGCGTCGACGTGCAATGCAGCTGCGATAGCACGCACGCGCCTCCATTCAATGTCAGCTTGGATTGCGTCCACAGCATGGGCGAAGGCCTCGGGAGTCAGGTTCTTCAATCCACGTTGTAATCGAAGGCTTTCCTGGAATGATATTAATAAGTGATGGAACATACATAAACTAACATACCCTTTTATCTTTTGGCAGGTTCTTGGAGCTAGTGCATCCCAAGCACTCCTCACCGCAGAGGCGCTCTATTACATTGGGAACAGTCCTGTCGTATGGCTTGGGCCTTGGCTTTCTGCTCTTCACATAATCAGACAGACAGTGAAGGATTGCAGGAGGTGCAGTGATAGGGCGGATGATATCATCATCCGATGAATCATATGGAGTGTCAGATGAAGTTGGTGACGTTGGGATTTTCAAAGTTGCAGTAGTTCGGGAGGCATAAGTGGGAGTCCCAGAGAGACTCCGAGTCGGAATTGAGAAACTATCTGAATCCTGCTTCAGAACAGGACCAGTAGGACGCCCCTTCATGCCTCGGTAAATAGTAGGACTAGACTCCTTGATAGGACGAGTAATACAGGCCATGTTGTACAAATTCTAGCCGTTGTGACAAGGGATGTGACTGAGTTTCAAATGATTCAGCCAAAACGTCTTGTGTCAACACTCTTATATAGTACCTTGTAGATTATCCAGTGAATGTTTGAACACTGACACCGAAAGGGGAGGATTTCATGTAGCAGCTGCCACCATCCATTTCACCAAGGACAAGTCCAAGTCCAAATGACTCGACTGGTCCCATGATGTAGTTCAGATATAAAATAGCTCAAGGTTGCAAGTCATGAGGCCAGTACTACGTTCTACTCACTTTCATGGTTCCACTGGCAAGTCTGCAACGTCCAGACTGCATGCAGTACTGAACAGGATACATAACATTGATATAGGGCGACACTGACCTCTTGTTTGAGCAGAGGATAGTTTTTTCCTGCCTGCCCACAGGATCATGATTCATCCAGTGCGGAATTCCTGCAAGAACCCACGACCCTGGACAGAATGTAACCTAATTGAGACGTCGCGTCTTGGTACACATGACGTACCACTGTCCAAAAAATCATAGTTCGAAATGGGACTTATCGACCCAGTAACTTTGAAAAGTTCGCCGATCACTGGCACTCTCGTTACTCCTACATATGGCTGAAAAAGAGCCAACAGGGTGTCTTGGCTAGCTTGCATGCATGAAAAGACGTACAAGAAGTTACACACCTTTCAAACGCCTCGCACATGGGCCTCAGGCATTCAAATTCACCCCAAGATGACACAACTTCTCGAATATCAACACATACTTGCAAGTGTTTTAGACAGGATATCCGAACATCAGAGATCAGTCACTATCATGATGCAGAGTGATGAACAGAAGGACGGTGAAGAGCCTAAGACTCGGAAGGTGAGTGTCTTTAGAGTGTTTATTATCATTCCAGCACTCACATGATACCATAAGATTGAAGTTGAAGCAAATCCGAGTCGAGTAGGCGAGGTTAAACGAGCACAAGCTACTTGCAATACTGGCAACATTCACAAGCGGAAGGTTGATGAGGTTGATATCGACTTCCACAATGACCCTAGGAAAGAAAACATATCTCCACATCATGATGTGCCCAAGCAACAGATTCTGTCTCAGGCTGGTGTTCGCATCAAACGCATCTGTCGCGAGAAAACAGGCACGGAATGGCAATCGGTCCTCGATGTTCTTAAATATGATGAGGAGATGCATGGTAGCAGAATGGTTTTCTGTAACTTGGAGAGTCAGTAGTAATAACCAAAGTCATTGTCTTACCGTGATCAGTCCCTTAGTATGATCATATTATAATGTTTACCGTGACTGTCTTCAATTTTATCATTTGATGCTATTGACAACTCGTCAGCTCTGAGCCTTCCAAGTCTCAATGTCTGTTAGCAGAAGACGTTCACATATTAGTAATTTCACTTGTACAGTACTGGTATGACAGTTTGTTGTACATATGTTCAGACGCTCACCATGATAACCAGATTGCATTTCGTGTGAACTCGGAGAAATTTTAGAAAGAAAGGTCGTCAAACTCGCCATCATCACTTCCTCCATCACCACCGTCCAGCTCCTGGTCGCTAAATGCATAGTCACTCTCCTCTTCTTCTTCATCATCATCATCACATTCTTCGAGACCCTCACCATCACTGGCTCCCTCATGGTCTATATCCATGGTGTCAGCTGGTGCCTCTAAATCGAGACAATCTCTAGTAATCCTGCGAATTGCTAATGGATGCCCAATGCCAAAGGAGGTATATCGCATAAACATATCGCGATCAACAAATCTGACCGTAATATTCAGGGTTAATTCATCATAGTCGCGAGTGATATTCATACTCACATCCCTACATAATGTTCCTCCCAATCATCGAGCTCTTCCCCAGGACGTGCTAATGATTTCCCATAGCGAAGCGCGCTTGTTCCACGTTCTGAGGCGAAGGCGGGAATCAGGTGAGCTCCTCGAATCACCTGCGACGGATCAAGAAATCCGAATGCGTCTGAGTCCGATTCCTCCACAAATGCAACTTTTGGAAGACGAGCTTGGTTCAAGCCAGACTGATAGTTCTGCGGCGGTGCTAACCACCTGACCCAGAGAATGTCGAGGTGCTGCTTGACAGGTTGCCTTACATTGGCATTGGCGAGCCATGCCTCTACTTGGTATATACCCAGAACGCGGGCATACCAGTATGGGTGAGTTGGCTTCGTCTCCCCCGATAGAACCATGACATCAGCATGCGTTCTAGGGTTGACGGTATCATATTCATGCCTGAGGTCATACGTGATATAATGAACCTGCATTGTCTGGAGTGAGTAGATTGTATGGTTTGGAATGATAACCGTGTTGCGCTCTTCATTTGTGAACGTGTGATCACAATAGCTAATATCCAACTTCCGCAGCCGGAAAAGGATGTGATCCTTGAGCTTTGGTATGAAATGCTGATGAAAATTATGAGCAACATGTAAAAAGTGTACGCATTTCAATAACACTTCTACCTTGACAGCTGGATCATCATGGTTATCTCGTACAAATGTGAATATATTGACCGGATTCCTCCGATTATCGGCGATATTGTGATGCTGATCAGAGGAAAACGAGGTGGATGCATCAACAGGTGATTGTCTATCAGCAGAGGATACACATCCTGCTTCCGCCACACGTCGAAGGACACGGCGCCTATGCTCGTGCTTCGCTAACTGAGCTGGGGTATCTAATTTGCTGGTTAGCGGATAAAATGCCTTGACAGCTCTGTGTGCAAGCTCCCCCTGCCCGAATTTGAACCTTAATGAACAACAACAGTAGAATGCGTGAGGTACTTACAATCTGAGTTGTAAATGAATCAGTGGTGCCGAAGAATCTAATACTTCTCACATAATCGCCCATCGCATGGAACTTATAGGTGCCAAGATTGAATTTCTTTACCCTGGGTTGGCTTGATTCTGTAGGGATAGTGTTAGGTTCGGAGCGCTGAGTATCCCTGCATTGCCGAGCCGTTTTCTCTTTCGGTAACTCTTTAGCGTTGAAGGCGGCACAGGTGTCACGCTGGAACCTCCGCAACTTCTGGGAGAGTTTCTTGAATGTTTCGTCGAGAAAAGTCAAGGTGGAATCTGACTGAATCCTGAGCTTGGCAAGTGCATGCCATTGTGCAAATCGGTATAACAGAGATTGCACTACTGCATCGTGCTCGGTGGGGAACAGCCCTTCAAAAACCGCAATAGAACACTGATGATTGATAACATGTCAGCAAGCAGAACAAAAACCAGATAGTGAAAAAACCTGTAAGATATCTTCGAAATCACGTGCAGCTAATCGTTTCATCTCAGAGGTATTATTCGCAAATTTTCGGATTACACCATTTCCAAATGTGGGGACCTGGCGAAATCTATTGTGGGTTGGATAGTTGATGTCTTGTTAGTAGATATAAGTACCTCGTATAGACTCCACGTACCTGCTATCGAGGGTCGCAACCAGCTGATTACCTCCCGGAAGCGCATAGAGTAGCCGGATAAGGTGTGTGAAGAGCGCCTTCCACGTACCCAATTCGCATTCGTGCATGAAGTCAACGACAAGCATACGAAATGGGTCGAGGCCGAGCTTTCCAAGCTTGTTGGCGAATTGATTCTGCGAGTGAGTGATCTCAGCTAATTAAAAATTATGCGACAGTGCATGTGCTTACTATAGTTGGTACCCAGGACCCCTCTCCCAGAGTGTGCTCGACCTTTGAACCATCTACAGTATTTCCACCCTTGTAAATATACTCACGTGCCTGCACAACTTTCGCCATAGTATATACTCGGAGGTTTGTCATTCGGCTTTTCATGTCCTGCAGTAAGCCGATTAAACCAAACATGCTTTTCGGTGTCAGACACCGAGGACATGCACACAGACCCATGTCTTTTATTGTTGCGATTAAAACCCTGGAAGATCATGAATGGTCAGCAATCTTTAAGGCAAAGGAAAGCACTTCTCAGGATAGTCAGCCGAATATGTGAAGATTCTGGGAAAAATTCTCCTCATCACTCCATCAGGACACTTTAGCACGATACCATGGTGATATGCGCCAAGAAATTCTTCATCAAGTAAAATATCCCAGCATGCATGAAATAATTCCCGGCGACAATGCGTATGAAGCACGGCCATGCCAGTCTTCGATATACGAGACAATTTGCTCAACATATCTTTGATATTGTCTGGAAGCTAACATTGGTGTCAATAACTGTATGAGAACCTAGTAGCGATCAAGAAAACTCACGAAAGGTAAGAAACCCACTAGGTGGCATGCTCCGGATTGAGGTGATGACCGTACGTACTTCGTCAGATTTCCAAAATACAAATACAAAGGCCAAGCCTTCGCAGTTCCAAAGTTCGCAAGGTGAGTGGCATCTGAAAACAACATGAGACCTGCAATGACGCGTTCTAACGAACAACCAGGCTCCTTCGGCAATTTCTGCAGATCGTCCTGAGCCTCCAGCCAAGCATCAGAGGCATAGAGCTCGTCATATACTCGCTCTTGACGGTCGTGCAATGGGTCCCTCCATAGCCGTTTGAAAGGCATGAGATGAAATGCACCTGCCTGGATGTCTGAGAAAGCAGCGCGGATTACTCCAACAAGAGGACGATAATGAAACCCGGGAATAGTGTATTTCTGAGGTTCGTCTTCCCTTGACTTCGTGGGGATGTGGATAGTGACGTTGGCCTCAATCCAGTCATCTGGGAAAATGATGTTCTCCCCCTGATCCCTATCTAATTCTCGTAAGTTCCTCTTCACCGAGAACTCCTCAAAATGTTTGACGTCGAAATCTTCTGCCTGTACAACCTCTTGGACAAGGCGCTGGACCTCAGTCTCTGATTTGTGGCGGCTACCTGAATTCATCCAGGCCATGAGGCGATAGACCGACATATTTGGAAACGGGTAAGGTGGCGGCAAGACCTGGGAATGAGGTCCTTGATCAATTATTGGACATGATTTAGCAAGTAATGAGGATGTGATGAATCGATCGGGCTCGAAGGAAGGACGGCGAGGGTATATGCGGCAGATTCCAAAGGAGTTGTAGGCAGTTTGGAGTGTGTCTCTTAGTGTTAAAATGATACGTTGAACTCTGGATCGGATTGGGGGTGATGGGGCACCAACTTCATTAAGATTGATGTCATTGAAATCTTCGGCCAAATGTTCAATATTATCAACTGAAAAAGGCCTCGGAACCCGTCTTGCAGGAAGCACAGATTCCTCTGAATAGTCAAGCGATTAGTAAACATCATGATTAGTAGACGCATGTCCTACGAACCTAAGGTATCATGCTCAAGTTCAGATCGACTTCCGAGAGTGGGGCCCTGTAAGTCCATTAAAGCGTCATTTCTTTCAGAGTCTGAGCTGGAGTGCTGCGAGGCCGCGGGTCCTGACTTGAAGGCACCAGGTAACATGTGAGTTTCAACAAACCCGACATTTGCTACAGAATTGCAGGGGGGGGTTGGTCTTAGATGAGCCCTTACAATACCAGCCCTCGCTGGTGGCATTCTCTGTTGACATGAATTAAGAATCAGTCATTAACTCGAGTCCATTCATTTGAAGAGAAAATTTACTCACTTGCGATGACGGCCCAGACAGACCCAGAGCTAGATTTGCTGAGGTCGCATTTCTCGCTCGCTGTAATCTCTTCTCATTTGCAAGAGTGCTGGATCTCTTGAAAAACCGGCAACCTGTACGATGCCTATTAAGTCCCCGGTTGTCTGTCACCTTCTCCCAAGAGCAACCCTGAGCTCCACACGAGACCATTGTAAGAAACAGGAGTAATAATATCCAGGGAGTGCATGAAAGCCGCATAAATTACGCTGGCTTGAACCTGAGCGCTGAGCAGGAAGAGTTGTCAGGAGTTGCAGCCTGCCGGATTATCCCGGCACCTACAAGGTCACGTGACAAATGTCCTTAGGACAAATTTTCTGAAGGTCGATCGAGATCCTCCAATTCAATCTGGTCAAGTGCCTCAGGCCATACTGTGATAATGATACATCAATTAATTATAAGTTGTAGTAGATGTGTTATACAAATTTTACCGTAATCTATAAGCAACCTGTAGGGCTGATATATCAGCAGCGGAGGATCCCACCTAGTACTAGTACTAGTAGATGCCCGCTTCCAGCCGGATTGGTCCCTGCTTCCTGTCACCCGATCAATCGTTTCAGTCCCTTAATGGGCCTATTAATATGATTGACCGAAACAGCACAACTCATCTAGACTTGACCTAGACCGTTTGCAAAAGAAGCTGGACTGCTCCTCCCGGGTGTCTTCCCAACTGCCTTCAACTCTGTGGAATCAGTTGATGATATGCTCGTCGCTTGTCAAAGTGATTAGCATACCTCAGTAGCACTGCAGACGTATGTTTTCTGCAATATCATGTCACGGTCAAGAAACAATATGTAGAGTTTTGCAGAAGACGCAGAAGACGAACATCATAGGCAAGTCCCTGCGATCGGTTACTTTTCAACGAAGCCCATCGGGATGGATTTGATGCTGGTAGCTGGTAAGGTTTGGGCAAGGTGATGATATCCGAGAGCTGATGACTGCGCCCAAATGACATCGGCTTGCGCCCTGACCGGAAAGGGCACTGCAAAAGCGACTGTTGGAGACCACGGGGAGGAAAAGAGGGTCAGGAACCGAATCAGAGAGGGAAGAGAGGAGGACGTACCCAGAAGCAAAGCGCAAATGCTACAAAGGAGTCAGAAGGCCCGGACAACTATGTCTTTGTGACGACTGACCTTGCGAATATTGCCCAGGGAATGAACATACCCCCTGAGCGCCGTGGAGCCATAGTAGACTCCAGCACAACCTCCTACTTCTGTCCTAACAATCCAAAGTTCATGAACTTCGTCCCTATCACCTCACAGGACGTTTTCACTGCGAATGGATCGGTTTTCAGTGCTGCTGGGAGGGAGACATCAAATAGAGTTACCTTTGTGGGAAAAGAGAACCAGTGTGATCTTAAAGGACGCACTGTATGCCACCTCCATCTCATTTATCATAATATTGACGAACCGAATCGCCTCGACCGGATTAGCGGTCCTGTTTGAGGGCAAGATGTGTCAAATTCTGTCTAAGGGCCCTAAACGTGAGGTTATCGCCGAGATCCTGCAGCTCGAAGGCCTGTATAGTGTATTAAGTCAGAACGCATCATGCCCATATCGCAAGGGCGAAACTTACCTTGGCTGAGGTACATCGTGCCCTAGGCCATATATCCCAGAAAGCGGTCCTGCAAGTGGCGAGAGATCAGCTTGTTGAAGGTCCAGACGTCGACCTCACCTCACCTACCGAATTCTGCGAGGCTTGTGCCAAATCCAAAGCCGCTCGCCAGCCGTTTCCACAAGAGTCGAAGCCTTATGCACTTACACATGAAAAATTCGCCCATACGGGCTTGTGGGGCTCAGCCCAGACTGCCAGCCTAGGAGAAACGACCTGTTATATCAGTTTCACAGATGATTACACCTGTGAGACCAAGGTCGAATTTCTGAAGGCCAAGAGTGAGGCATTGGAGGCGTTTAAGCGATATAAGGCGCACCTTAGTCGTCAAAGCCCTGACCTCCAACTTCAGAAAGTTCGTTCTGATAGAGGTGGGGAGTGTCTACGTGCGGAATTCGGTTGGTATCTGCTGGACCAGGGGATCGAGAGATAACTGGCCGTCCACGATTCACCACAACAGAACAGAGTGGCCGAGCGTCGAGCTCGCTCTGAGAGCAATGCTTATCGGCCGTGACCTCCTGAAATTCCCAAGGGCTGAAGCCATCAATTATGCTACCGGGTAACAAAAACTGCCTACCGTCGTGTGCGATACCCGGTGCTACTCCTCATGAACTTGTCCATAGGACAAGACCCAACCTCTCCATGGCCCATGAGTTCGACTGAAGAGGCCGTTTTCTTGGGGGTAGATGCCGATAGTAAGGGGTATTGGGTGTGTTGGCCAGAGAAAAGGCGTGTCTCGGTTGAGCAAAACGGGAAGTTTGCGTCACCGGACGTCCTTGTTGACCAGGATGTGATGGACGAGGGGGAGTCAAGACCTATCGAAGAGATAAGTACAGAGGGTGTGAGTGAGACTAATAGCAACACGCCTAGCGTCCACCCCATCCCAATCAACCCAGATCCTGCTCCAAACGTCCCAGAGCCGAGGGAGAGCCAACCCAGACCAGCTCCATAGAACTATGCCCAACTCATGATAGACCAAGCGGCAGCTGTAGCTATCTAATCCCTGTAAAAGGCATCAAAAATGAATCTTCTAGACGAGGAAGCTGGCACTCACTTAGCTTTAGCCGCAGCTGAGCCATAGCCCACTTTGCAGCAGGCTCTATTTGGGTACTCTTTGATTCCAATGTGCGTGCCCTTGAGTTCAATGGTTTCGATTATCTCGAAGGTCTCGTCGTCCGAGTGGACAGTTTCTGAGCATGGCAGCATATAGCATTGGATGTCGGGAGCTGTGGGTGCAACCTGATCTCGACCATTGTCGATTTTCCTGAACTACGACCAAAGAATTCAGGATGACGAACAATGATCACAAAAGAAAACACGAACCTCAATAGCAGACTTCGCTTCACTCCGTCTCCTCTCATTCCGCTTCTCCTCATCATCAGCATCATTCTTCACCCTCTCACGGCCACACGGAGGAACATCTTCAAATCTCACAGTCGACCGTTTCAGATACGAGAAGAGCGTGAGGAGCGAGAAGTTGATACGACGGATGAAGCATCTGATTTATCAGTTGATGGTACATTTGGCGGATGAGCTTGGACGCCTGCACGAAAACGAGGAGCCAATGAAGACTTAAGGGATTTGATGGGGGAAGGAGATTGTCGTGGAGAAGAAGATCTTTTGGAGACGACAGACAACGGCGTTATCGGCGAGGCTGGTGATACTGCCCGAGAGAGATCAGTGGTATATCGACGCGGGGGGCGTGAGTTAACACTGAAAGAAGCTGGTGGTTTATACTCCGGAACAGGCGTTGGTAAGATGCGGTCGTCACGGGGAGATTCTGGCTTGTCATTACCACCTGACAAACGTTCAACAGCAGGTGGCAAGGCAGTGTTCAGGGGCGGTACTTGTGGAGAAGGTCGTGTTGGCGACTCTGAGGAATCTCGTGATTGATCAGAGGAAGTAACGAGTCTGATGGTGTCCATCAAATCATCGTCGACCTCAATTAGTGAAGAAGATGCCTAAGGGATGGACCCAACATCGCAACTCGACTTCTTATGGCGAGTAGGAGAAGAAGTCTTAGGAGCTGGGCTCGCAAATGAACGGGGAGTCGCCGGAGCAGGACTCTCAGCCATGCAACTCGGCGTTAAGCTGATGACGGGGGGAGGAGCAAAGGGCTCGTCCCTGTCCACCTCGCGTTCCTTACCCTTTGCAGATGGTTTTTTCACTGAATGCTCGTGCCTCAGGACAGGCGTGAGCATCGGAGGGCTTCCAACAAGTGATTTGATATCAACCAGGGGCTTTGCAGGCATCCAAGGCCGTGAGGTAGCGGATCTGTTGGTAGATATGGATACAGAACTTCCCGGTCTGCGTGGCGCAACAAGAGTGGACAAAGGCATGTCTTCAGAATCATTATCCGAGTCTGATGAAGTATCGGAGTCATCATCCTTCACCGCTCTTAGTGACAAAGGCGATGGCGAGGATTTCTCTGAAGCCCAAAGGGATGTTAGTAACAAGAATGTCATCAATAACTTGCATGCTTGCCTGATGATGCCACAAAAATGTTTGCAGTAGCTAGAGTCGACGCACGACGTGCAGCAGCATTGGGTGCATGCCCCGCATCGGATTGCGAACACGGACCAGGGCGACGAGTTACAGTGCGCTTGCGACTCGGCTTGATAGGAACGCCATCACTATTCACTTCTTCATCAGATTCATCCGACTCTGAAGTACTAGTTTCCAAAGCGGACGAAGTTCGGTGAATCAGGATGGCCAATGGGGGAGTAGTCGAATTATGATTGATTGGTAGGCGATGTTCACTTCCGGTAGGCGTTGAAACCGTAGAAGCCCGCTGTCTGGCTATATTTTCAATGCGAAGGGTATCGAGGGAAGAAGGGGGTCGGAATGAAGGTGCAGGGGAATTTGCACGGCTCCGGCGAGCTTGAGCTTCACGAAATGCTGCCACAGATATGGCACGAGAACCATGATTATAAGTCACGTGACATATTCACGTGGCTAACACGTCGCGCGGATTGATTTTTCGAGCTGCGGGTTCGGCATCGTCGTCATATTTACTCATGACGCCAGGCTGAGCTGCAGTGGATTGAATAGAGAGGTTGGAAGTGTGCTTGAACAGGTAAGACTGTAGACGTGGTAAATATATGTGGTAGCAAAAGTTGTAACAAGCTTACCTCAGGCTCAAAGTCATAGTACTTGTACATCTGACTGGGAGGAAGCATTGAAAATAAACAAAAATGGACGTACCGGTGGGTAGATGAAAGGGGTCATTAGTACGAGTGCAGAGACCTCCAGCCGCGTCAAGTACCTCGCCGCAAACATCTGAAGGGTAATAATCAAACACACTGAGTAATACCTGCCTGTACCAAATAACTACAAAGAATGTCATATTCAATTTTCAATAAGAACCCATCGGCCGCACTGTGTAATCCGTGATCCAATCAATTTTCCGTGATGGCCCGTGGACCTCGAGGGCTAGAGAGTCAGGCTCGACGATACAATAGATGGGGAAAGAAGCAAGATAAGGTCAGAATCAAGGAAGCCATTGAAAGGGATCTTGGTAAGTGAAATTTATCAGAAAATTTGGAATATTCTGCTGATTGTATCTACTAGTTATACATAGGATCAAAACCTTCCCCGCAGACTTCATTACCTTTAATACCAGCGGCGAACAGGTTCGCGAGGTGGTGAGAACAAAGTTCAGCACCACGTCTTCGCCTGAGCAACTGCTCCAGCTCCCGACTCGTGGCAAACTCCTTGTCCCTCTTGACCATCTTCCCCAGGACACTGTTCCTGTTGAAATGCCTCCGTACCTCATCATTCGGCTCGAACATTTTTTGACGGACGACCAACAGGCTGGCCTTTTGGCCCGATGGGATCGCTTCATAGCATCTAACCCCAGGCATATTTTAAAGCCTGATGCGAATCGCTCCACCAGTGAGGCTTTTCACCTCGGCGTATGGGAGATAACGGCCAAAAAACCCCGTTTAACGTTGGAATCCCGGGATCAATCTCCCGAAGCTGTCGAAGCTATGGACAATCTTCTTCATTTCATTAAAACTTACATTGCGCCCAAGATCGCAACTGTTTTTGAGGAGCATGCCCCCATTCAATGGGAATGTATTTTAAAGTGAGTCCCTTTGTACTACATAGTGATCGCATGATACTAAATTACTAATTTTTCCTTGTCATTTCAGAGCCAATGCTAGGGTGCTCAGGCTCCTTAAACGTGACCTCAAGTTGCGCCCTGATCTTTTTATGGGTGGCCCGTTTTTTGCCGTCGCAGCCAAGGAAGCTGGATCAGGGATAGTTCATTTGGATTGGAATGACGACAGGGCTATCTACGCATTCGTGTTTGCGGTTGGGGACTGGGAGGGGGGGGAATTTTGCGCGCCTCAACTAGGCATCAAAATTCCCATCCGCCCTGGGCAAGTACTGGCTGTACTTGCTCGTGTGCTTGCGCATTTTAGTGCGCCCGTTACAAGTGGTCGCCGAGTGGTTTTTACGTGCTTCACTGATCATCTGCTTTTCCGTCACGGTTGCCCAGAGGTAATGGTATTTTCTTGTTAGCGTATATGTAATACAGAGGGACAGCTACTACTCTCAATTAGACATGAATAGAGGTCCTTTATCCACCATCCTGCAGTTTGTGCCACCAGCAGACACCTGGGTATGGAGTGAGATAGTCGTCTTGGACTCCACGTCAGTGACAGCCGTCGACGCAGCAGAAGAGGCAACGTCGTCAGGCGTGGAAGCACGAGATGGTGCATGGGAGTCACGTTGAGATTGGTGAGCACTTTGACTGAGCATTTGCACGCGGCCGCTCCGTACTATCGTCGTTGATGAGTATTACTACTAATATCAGACAAATAAACTCACCAGGTCATCGTGTACCTGCACTCCCTTGGGTAACCAAGCATCCGAGATGCCATCGTCAAACCCATCATCCGCACCACCGGTCGGTACAGGGTCCTCCGGGTCCACGCAATGGTATTCACGGAGACGCATGATGGAGGATGTGTACTCGGTGACTGGTGGGGCGGCTCTGACGAAGTCGAAGTCTTCCCGGGCCAAAGTTGCTCGGCCTGTACTGGGATAGGCGATTCCACCTCTCCCTGATGCTTACGAAGGCACTTGAGCGTAGCAGCGATATGTGTAAACACGGGACGTTGCTCGGGGTCACGGACCCAACATTCTTGGATGAGAGGCTCGACAAGGGAAGTTATGCCTGTCGAGGGAATCTCGGCACGCTTGTTTTGCTCTGGGAGACGTTAACGATGTGTGTGTGTTGTATTGGTAGGGACTCACCGAGGACAAGAAACGCAACACGCGTATCGTCGCGATGTCCATATAGAAGGTCGCCCAGACCAAGAATCTCGATGCAGCAGATGGCGAACGCATACACGTCTGTAGCTTTTGACAGATTCACGGCTCCGTCGAGTAATTCTGGGGCTTGCCAGCGCAGCGTCCCATCTATCAAGCCTCAATCAAAAAAGGATTAAAAGGAAACGAGATCAACATACTCGCAATAGGCTTCCTGCTCCTCCTCGACGCCTCCCACTTTATCTTGCTCAATCCAAAATCAGAGATAACACACCGCCCCTCACCATCCACCGTTCAACACATTCGAAGCCTACACATCCACACTCAGACACAACACAAGACCAGATAAAGATCAATACTCACCTTGAGGTCTTCATGCAACACATTCTGATCATGCAGGTATACCATCCCCTTCGAAATATGGTGCATGCACCGGAGGAGATCCATATCTCCTCTAACACCCGTACCAGGAGGAGTCAACGCACCCCCAACACTCGAATCAACCCTCCCCTTCCTCTGTTTCAACCACGACACCAAACTCCCACCACTACAATACTCGCTCACGATAAACCACGGCCGCTCGCCTTGTGCGCTGCTCGCACCCCACATCCGCAATACGTTCTCATGTTTCAGCTGTCTCCATATCTCTACTTCTTTCCTGAAGCGCGATGCGGATGTGTGGGAGGAGAGGACTTTGATAGCGACGTGTCGCCCGGATCAGCTGCCTAGATAAACCTTGGAGAACGAGCCCCTCCTGATCATCTCAAGGCGGTCCGCTTCATACCTGCTCGAAAACACACATCAGCTCAGTCACCTTTACTCACTGAAAGAGAACACACCTCGTAATAGTCCAAGGCGGTAAATCCCAAGGAACATCCACATCCTTATCCTCCGGTTCCCTTACAGCAACGCTACTCAACCGCGTCATAGCCTCGATCCCAGTTTCCATGCACACCCTCTTAAGCCCGTCTTCAAAGATGTCGCATTCTTGCTTTTCGGTGGCGTCTCGAAGCGCTTCTTCGGCACGCCGGAAGGCTTTGAGGGCTTCTGGGACTTCTCCGGGACGGACGCCTAGGACTTGTAATACCTCGTCGTCCCTGCGCGCACTGATGATGCGCTGGAGCGTGCTGTGGAACAATTCACGGTCTTGTTCTCTATCAGAGGCGTTTTCGGGGTCCTGGAATTCTGCAAGAGGGGAGATGGGGTCGGTGCTGCTCGTCTGTGATTGCACGGATTGGAGCGGATATGATAATGGTGATGGTGAATCCTGTGTTGGGGTACTCTTGCTCAGCCCAGGCGCCGCTGATATCACACGGTTCTGGGAGTGCTGATGTCCCAACTCTTGGGGTGCGGTCTAGAGAGATGGGGGTACGGTTTGTGGTGGGGATGCGTATATAGGTGGAGGTGTAAGCCCTTGCCCTTGTGCTGGGTCTGAGTCTGGGTGGGTGTGTGTGGCATCGATCGGCCTTTCCACCGCGAAGCGTTTGCATTCTTTGAGAATCTGTATTTGGATTGAGATCTGTCGAGTCAAGTTTGATCAAGTTTACCTTCAGCAGAAAAAAAAGAAAGACGCCACTGACGCTAAACATCTGCATCGCATCCTCAAGCGCCTTGTCACATGCGTGAATTTGATCTCGTCGCTCTGCAAGAACCGCTTGATGAACGGACGTCGGTTAAGCTTGAGCAGGAATTTGTGTGCCTGTAAAACGCGTGTTAGCACCCAAACACGAAACACGATATAAAACAAAATGATCGCTCGACCCGCGACAAGATCAAAATCAAAAGTACGGCAGAAAGCAACTCGATTCGTGACACAGCAGGAACTCACCATCTCGATACACTCGTTCAACTTCATAACAGGACCATGCACCTCTTGTGCGATGCCTACAATCCCAGCATCCGCAATCTCAGCCCTCACAGAGTAAATCGCCATCGCACAGCGTGCAGCGAGACGAAGACATTGCAGCTGATTAGTCTGTTTCAAACGCACAAGTTCAGTCCTACCCCAAACGCTGCTCTAGAAAGAACAGAACAGAAAAAAACATCAAATGAACGAACCTCGACAACATCAACAGCGTCCCACACAGCAAGCAAAGTCTTGGCTGCTTCGTGGAGTCCGGGGATTGGTGTGAGTTTGGCAGTTCTAACATTGGAGACCCCAACAGCGATGGTAGAGACTAAGCGACATCCTCAAAGGTCATGAAAGGAGGTGGTTCTTTGAAGAATATGCGATGTTGAGTGCGAAGGAGGGCCAGAAAGCGTCGAGGACGCCGTTGTCATATACATCTCCGCGTCTGATGCACTTGAGGGCAGAGCAGTACCAGGCTAACTGGTGGGCGAGGTGAAGAGAGTGGTGTGTGCATGTGCCGAGTTGTCTTGCTTATGCAGTTGAGTCCAATCTATGGCGAAAGTATATAGGCAACGCACCTGACTGGCAATCCTCCCTTTCCGACCTGAAAATACATGAGAATACTTGGCGTTGTCTGGGGCGCCATACACCTGGCAGGCGGACAGGAAATGGCTCGCTCAGAGGGTGGAACTTGAGGTGTTCCCCTAGGTGAGGGACTCTCGTGTGGTGGCCAGCCCAGAGCTATCGCCTGGCAGCTGAAGACATCCGATCCTGGGCCACACGAAAGAGATGTCAAAAAGAAACACAATCAATGGGCCATTATACGCAAACTGTTACGATATGGACCTGGTTACCTGGTAAACAATGACGCGTTGGTCACGTGACCAGATATGCCACGTGCACTCACCACAGATGTGATTATCGATTATCGATTAAGAACCGTCAACGTGATGTTTTTTGTTTATACGTGTTTTGTACGGTGCTCCTCTCAGGCTGCTGTGGCATTCACTCATCTGCAGTCACCGACTCCTTTGATGAGTCATTGGAGCTCATTCTGAATCTGTGGTTGGGGATAGTTGGTAAGTTCTTCATTGCGTTTGATCGACTTTGACTCACATACCCAGACCTCAGATAAGCGACTCTTTTAACTGTAAGAAAATACCAATTTTGTCAAACAGCGCTGCGTCACCACTATTCTTTTCTTTTGATGAACTTATTCGGGGGACGGCCTCGTGGTAAGCACAAGAAGCTTCGAACGACTATGCGTCTATTGATCCATCTATCCAGCTATCCATCTGTCTGCAATAAGATCAAATGGACTATATGATTAGATGCCAGTGGCATGAGTCGAGTGTTTTGAGCGCTTGCAAGTTTGCTGCAGCAAACTCGTTATCACCTTTTTCTTTCATCAGTGAGCAATTTTGAATGGACTTCTATCTACCTAAGCTCGTGGCTGCCTTCAACTTCATTCGATATTGTTTCAGCCCAAATAGGTAAGCACAACAACTTCGAGTCGTTCTATGGTCATTGATGATCGACCGATGGTACTGCACAGTTGGAATTTGTAGCCACATGGCTCGTTGGTGAAGCCGCTCAGGCTAACCACTATGGATCTATCAAGTCACGGAGAATGCATCAACCAAATTCAATATCGAGCATATACGAACGTCGCGTTTTAGTACAGGCTGCATTTGCCAACGCCTGCATCACATCGTATCCATTCCTATGGGTTGATGCATCAATCAAATTCAAAATCGAGCGCCTGAGCTTATATACTTCGCAGGCGACTTCATCACGCATTTTTCCAGGCTGAGTACGTTACGCGTAACTGCAATCGGCGTGACTGCGGGCGCAACTTGCGTATGGAAGATCAATATTAATGAGCATCGGACGCCCGGACTCGGAAAACCTTACCAACTGCGTGTGGAAACTGGACAACGTTTGCTCACTGCACCCAAGCCAGGAGCAGCAGCCCACGAACAACTTCAAGTTAAGTCTCTTAAATCGACGTTGCCACAAAGCCGCTGACGGGGACTCGATTGAGTCATAGTAGTGGCACTAGTACGAACGACTTCAAGTTCGGACACTCGACAATGATGTCAACGTTCGGAGTCGCAATAAGGACTCAGGCGACTTCAAAAAACGAATTCTCACTTCCACTACCAACTGAGTGACGACGGCAACGATGATACAAACAACGTTGCCTATCTGTCGCCGCCGGTCTATCGTCATCCTCTGCGGGTCAAGCATGCATTGGACCAAGCCCCTGTCACAGAAGTTTGTTCCAGTAGTAAGCATGCCCCTTTTGTAAATCGTGATCACTGACAACGGCATTGTGTATAACTAGTCACAACGTTGTAGCAATGACAACAATGGTATTCATTTCCTCATATTTTTAATTCCATGACTCATGGAGGACACAGCAATGATGCTTGCGGCATGGAAGTTAAGAACGGAAGGCCAAGGCACTCTTATACGGCTTAAAGGGGTCATCAAACAGATTCATAAGGATTGCCAGGGCAAGAGTTGTGCTCGAGGGGCAGTGGCTAGAGCTTTTCAACTATGCTTTCAAATTTTGTTCAAGAATACGGAAGATATTGCACCATCGCGCAAACTGGACGCATCAGCATTGCTATGGAGCCACGACTTCCTTGATACCAATTTTTCAGGTACGCATGTATCTCAACGCTACTCTGCTCATAGTGAATCTTCACTTCATCCAGTCCGGACCATGGCCAACCTAGTCATCGACGCGTGTGATAGACTACTCTGCCCAATTGAGTTATATTGGGATAACCCAATGTAAGTATCTCACTTGAAATCTTACGCGATACTAATTATCCAACACCAGTGTCGATGCATGAATCAGGATACGGCAGATCAAACTATTCTGGCAAAGGCCTCTTCAAGATTATTCTTTTACTTCAGGTTAGTCGATCCCGAGTAGCCCAACAAAGTTCTCATTTTTTGCAGCCTTTGCCCGACCAAGCTAGGCTGGAATAGCCCAGTGTAACTATTTCGCTGAAGATCTTGCCTGATACTAACTGTCTGCTAGCGTTAAAGCAGGAATCAGGGATCGTGTCGACGGCTATGTTGTGACGGAAATGTTCTGGCCGGCATTCCTGTATGAAAAATATACGGCGGATCAGGAAAATTTGGAGGAGGGCCTCTTCGAAAGCACTCTTTTGCGTCAGGTCAGTCATTCTTGAGTCGCTTGACAATGATTTTACTGTTAGCAAGCTTTTAAAACCATAGTCACGTTACCCTCCTGCGCACAGGGGGTGACGCTGCCAATACATTCGAAGCCAATCAACGTGCTAAAAAGAACCTCCATTCTAGAAAGAAAAGTCAAGATATGTGGCTCAATGCGTCAAGATGCACACAGTTACGCCTCGCTCAATCGCTGATGTATCATGCCAGGTAAATCATAATATTTTCTATTTCTTTGCGGTGTAATAACATGATATAAGTTGCAAGTTGCTCTGTTCACAAACTGCAGCTACCTACAGCAGTGTGTAGAAAGCGAGGCTCTGCCGCTCTGATATTTATTTAACTTCAATCACGCGCCATCGGATCTAGGACTCGAGTGGGCACATGAAACAGGAGCTGATATACGAGACAATTTGCTCAACATATGTTTGACGCTGTCTGCTGTACTGCAAGTGATTTATACACATCACTGGTTGATCTTCGCCTGAACATCGTATCACACAGAGTATTTATTTAATTTGAACAACGCGCCATCAGATCTAGGACTTGAGTGGGCACATCAAACAGGAGCTCGTACATGTCTTAACTCCAGCCAGTCAGACCTACAGACGCTCCTTCCACTCCTGCCTCCAACGTTTTTCCTGGTGTAATTCATCCTTACATTTCATGTCAAGTTTCACGTTATTCGGAACCGGGTGGACAAGCTCAGCTCGAGTCGTGCGATGAGCACTCCTTCAAGTACTCTGAACTGTGCAGACCTAACAGATCTTGGGCTGAAAGGTCTTCCCCTCAAATCCGGATGAGTGTTCCGGCCATTTATTGTTCAGACGAGATCAAGCAGCGGAAGCTTGAGACCCCGCCGACATGACAATGGCGGATGGAGAGCTAGTGTTTGCGACTGGGAAGCTGACGACAACGAAATATTGGTCTCAAGTAGTATGTTTTATTTCGGCTGTCGATATTATCTGATAACTTGCTATTTACAGGAAGCTCGTGAATTCCTTCGTATCAGACTTATTGGCAAGCATGTCAAAGTTACGGTCACTTCCGTAGGTCCTCCGGATGGCGAGGAGTGCGAATGTTTCATTCTCATTCAAAGCAACTCCAGTCGGACATGTAAGCAGGTCTGAAATTCAAATTCATGAGGACGTTCTACAATGTATTTCAGATCTCTATGTACGGATATCATTTGAGTCGCGGACTTTGTCTAACCTCGTTGTTCGATCGAACAGATTTTCGAAAGTACGTCCTGCGCAGGTCAGTCTCGATCGACTCTCGATATATGGATTACTCTTACCATTAGCCTTGTCTCGCTCTCTTCAGCCCCAAGGCCTTCAGCAACCAATGTCCGCACCTCGATAAGACCCCGATCCCTTTCACCTCTCGTACGGGTTTTCGCGCAATCTCCGTCCTCTGCCTCGCTACCGCCCTTCTCTGCACGGCACTCCTCTGCAACGTCCTTCTCTCCGCCTCCAACTCAATAGACACTATTGTAGTACTGATAATGGACTCAGCTGTCAATGCGCACCATCGGATCTTCAAGATCAACACTTACCGTAACTTTCCGCGGTCCCAACTCATCAGATGAGTCGTCCTGGTTATGATGTACGTTTGGATGTTGATAGCTATCAGACGAGGTAGAAATTGATGGGCGTCGACTTCCTATTTCAGCGGCCAGTAATATTACATAAGCTTGGAGTTCACGGGCCTTCAAGCTCTTGACTCTCGCATATATTTTCGCTCTTTTTGCTACAGTTTTGATGACCTTCTCGACCTCTTTGCGTCGCAGACGCCTTTGAAACTGTTGTGCTGCAGCTACCAATTGTACCGGCCACACGCTCCTCCACACCCTTTACGGCCAGCAACCGGTGGTTTCAGCTGCACGAGTGCGCACATTTGTTCAGGTGATGTTAATGCAATTATAGCTCGTGCTGACCTTCCTCGACTGTGTGTGGTGACTCGCCGTTGGAATATTAGATTAGTATTAATTTTGCTTGACAGGGTGCCGATCTCGAGGCTGAAACCACACGCACACACCTTCTCCTTCCTGCACCTTACGTTCACGAAGCGCCCCGTAAAATTACAGATGATGGGCGGTCGTCTACAGGATCTGGAGTTCGTTGAGTTCTACCCAACCGGTATCTATGGCACCGGCTGCCTTCGCCTTGTTGCTGACTGTGCGTTAGGTTCTCGCGGCGAGGGAGGCTACCTCCTGAACTCTGAGGATGAGCGTTTCATGAGCGTTATGCACCCACGGCCAAGGTCTTACTTCCCGTGATGTCGTATCTCGTTCAATGATGATTGAGATCCGTGAAGGCCGCGGCGTTGGGCCTGAGAAGGACCGCTTGTGCCTTCAGCTCAGCCATTTGCCTGCTGAAGTTCTCCACGAGAGGTTTCTCGGTATCTCCAAGGTTGCTGCTTTAGTCTCTGGAGTCGATGTCCCTAAGGAACCTATCCCAGTGCTACCTACTGTCCATTACAACAGTTAGTATCTACAATACTTTCTTCTGGACTACATAACTGACCTTCCGATAGTGAGTAGTATTCCCACTGGGTACTGGTGAAGTGCTGACTGTTGACGAGGTGAGCTTGCGCTAGCTGCACTCATTGTACTCCGCTCATAAGCCGTGGTTAGAATGGCAAGGACAGTATTGTCCCTTGTCTGTATGCAGCTGGTGAGGCTGCGTGCGTGTCCGTTCACGGCGCGAACCGTCTTGGTGCAAACTCTCTCCTGGATCTCGTCGTTTTCGGTCGTGCGTGTGCTCATCATTTCGCGGAGACCTTGACTCCCAGAAAGGATCATAAGACTATTCCTGAGGAGTCTGGCCTTCAGAGCGTGGAGTTCCTAGACCAGGTCAGAAATTATAAGGCTAAATATGCAAAAAGCCATGCAATCCGATACCGCTGTCTTCCGGTACGTTCCGCCAACTTTTTCCGAACGAAAAGGAATACTGACGATCCTCGCAGCACACCACAGACTCTCGACGAAGGTGTTCAGAAGATACATCAGACAAGGCTACGTCAGAGCTCATCCCGAATGGCTCAGAGGACGTTGCTCTGAATCTCGAAAGTTGTGACCAGATACGCTTTAAGTCAGCACCCGCAAAGGTTGCCATGCGTGCTCTCAAGCGCCGCCTTAATCACAAGAATTGCAATGTCCAACTCCTCGCACTCGGCGTAAGCCATGTCATTACAGTCTCCACAGCATATCATCTCTAACAGAATGATTTAAGCCAGGCATTTTGAGGATGGAGACAAGATTATCCATGAATCCCCTTGAGGTCACCTCGCTCAAGAAATGATCGCCACCATTCTTGACACATGTCTGTCAGCCGTCGAACTGGCATCAGGGCATCTTGAAGTATATGCAGAACTGGTCCTTGGCTTTCGAAGGCAAGCCCAGTCGTTAATCAGGTCTATAAGACCCTCAAGAGTGAAGGTATTCACTTAGTCGATCTGACATCACCACGTGCTGCGCAGGACATCATTTCCCTCCAAGGGATCTTGCCCTGACGAACTCTGCCATGGTCGACACGTCGACCGCTCCTGAATGGATAGATTCCGAGCTGTGTCTGTGATGTCGCACTCCGTTTACTTTAACTAATCGGAAACATCACTGTCGGAATTGTGGACAAGTTTTTGATCAGCAATGTTCATCTAAATCCATACCCTTACCTCACTTCGGTATCACTCAAGCTGTTAGGGTCTGGTGCGTGTCACAATAAGTTGCAGAAAAAGGCTGAGAAAAGGTATGTATGTATTCCCCCATGCATAAGCCATTTTGATATGCATTTTCCTGACAGTGACAAAGGACACCGCCAGTCTGCAAGTATGTATAGCCCACGTCACAGCAGTGTGCATGACTTCGCAGATACCGAGCTCCAACGCGCCATTGAGCTCTCCCTCGAGGAGGTCGGTGCTGCTCACGGACGCAGACCGGGTTATGTCCCTATTCAACCCTCCACACACAATTGGCACGTTTCGGAACTTCCCCTCGTGGACAGAATGACGCATGCCGGTCATAAAGTTGCTGATGCGGATGAGGACGATCCTGATCTCAGAAAGAGGATCTTGTATTTTGTAAGCCTGTAGCTTTTTTTTCGCTCCAGGTATCTGATTGTCAGTAGACCACGTGTACGCACCTCCTAACATCAAAGTCGGACAAGGATATATGCGCGCTGTTTGCTCACACAGAATGAGTCAGTCATAGCTGAAAGTACTGGTTCGGTGTACGCTGACATGAATGTCGACTGGTCAAGCCTGGTGACGGGAGCGTCGTCGCTGCAGGTGCATGGTGTCCTGCTGGGAACGAACTTGCGACTCTCAGGTAGGTTTCGTCTCTACTTTGTTTCCGTGGTTTTTTCATGCTTTCCCTCACCTAACAGAAACCACCTACTTTAATCCACACCCGCTGCTTAGACTCTGCACACGATCTTGGCTTCTGAAGCATTCACTACCCATTTTGGCCCTTCCCGCTCGCACCCGCCCCCACACCCGCATGAAGATGAACTGAAGGTGGCACCAAAGGGCGTGCATAAGAATCACAAGTACGTGGTAGAGTATCATTTGAATCATAGAGGCTAATTGGTAAACTACGCTACACGTTTCCAGAGAAATCGCCCTCCTCAGATACCGCTCCCTCGCTGTTTCCTGTCAGTTCACTGATGCCCAAGTCGTTGCACCCGGATCCCGAGTTTATAGATACACTACGTGGGGTTGCGAATGTGATGACGCTATTTGTCCATTGGTAAGTGCTGTCACTTACTTGCTCTCAGACCATTTCTAAGTCAGAGGCGCCATTCGCACTGCGCAGCAAACGAAGCAAGTCTTCACGAGGCTAACGCCCCGAAACCGAGCGCCCCTGTGGAGTTTACAAGCACAGATTCTTAAAGCAACGTGTACGCCATGTCTCAATTGTATCCTCCCACTGTTACGCCTGCCCCACAAGGCCGAAGCTTGCGGGTTATGATCTCGAGCCCTTAAAGACTGATGTTATTCTTACATTCAGCCACACGGTGGAGCACCTCACCGCACCACTCGCCTCGCTACCCGCACCTCCTCAACCTCAGCAGCCGCCCCACTTCACTAGTCCGCCGTCAACTATCTCCCCCAACACACCACCGCTTCTCCCATCATTCCGGTGAACCAATCCATGTCAATATCCCAGTTCGTCAACACTCCCACACCGTCTCAACCGCCGCCATCATCAGCACCCACATACAAATCGTTTGACAACGTTGGCATCAAGGATAGAAGCATGATCTGGAATTTGTACGGCTTTGTGTTAATGTGATCTGATTCCTCGCTCACGCACTCATTTTAGTGATCTCGTTGAGACTGTCGAATTACGCAACCTCCTACAACATGCAGTTCAAATTATCACGGCCTACCTGGGCGGCCTCCAGCGCAATCATATGTGAGTTCGTAAGTTTCTAGTTTGTCGATCATTAACGAGCACCTCGGAGTCCCAACAGGTACTCAATTTCCCTCATTTCACACTCGAACAAACGACGCTCTCTCGCTATCCACAAGACCATCATCGCCCGTGTCTCCTCTCCCCAGAATGGTGGCCGCGGGCACGGTACAACTGGTTGCTCTGGGTAATAAAACTGCTGGCGCACACGCGCATGCGCGATCGCCCATATCGCGTAAAGAATCTCCTAGAAAATCGTTAGTTTTATTTTTGAATATACTATGTGTTGTCTTACCAGCTGCTCATCTTGCATGGTAAATGATAAGTCGCGAGGGTTTGGTAAGCGATTCGAACGCCGACGCTGTGATTTGTTGGTGCGTGCACCGTGATGGGACTAACCCGCTTACCTGGTAGACACGATCCTGCAAGCTTGAGGTCAGTGTGCGGACTCATCAGCCCTCAATCAATTGACGACGTACCGTGACCTGGCCACTATGGTTCCCTTCTCCGTCTCCGCTTTCTCTGTTTCTGAGTGCGTTCAGGTAGTTTTGCATCTTAAGGGTTGATTGAATCGAAGTCACGAAGAATCGTAGGATATCGAGCACTCACCTCAAAGTACTTCTCACGTTTCAAAGATAATGTCCCGATTTGGCCAGAATCGTTGATATGTATGTGACACGTCACAGTCGTGACTTTGTTGCATTCAGACCGTGAGCAGGACGAGTCAAATATACTAATATCACCACCAACAGCTTCCTCAGATTCAACATCTCAACCACCATCTTACCATTCAGCCTACTCATAAATCTCACTCTCGCTCTCCCCACTAACACGTCCTAACGCCATTGTCACTCCCATCGCGCCAGTTCCCCAGCCTGCTATCATACGATACGTCCAGCTCAAGAATACTGGTCGAGTACCGTTAGGGTTTTTCGATGGCATGCAAGGCAACATTCATGTGCGTCACGAACTTTTTTCGAATCTCTGTGTGTTCTGACCTCTTGCTCTCAGCCCTCCGCATCGCACGGTGTCCATGATCACCCTTCCTCTGCTCACCACCCCCGTTATGCTCTCGCACCATCTACGGGAATTTCACGCATGCTCCTCGGCCACCTACCATTGCTCTTTCGTCGCTCTCACTCTCCCACCAGCGAAACAACTAAATTCCAGCAACGTTCAAGGACTCGGATAAGTATTTTTCTCGTCGCGGTCCTCCGACTCATTCCATCGAACTTGAAGTTGCTGCTATACGGGACCAATAGGTATGGCTTTCTTCGGGCACATTTTCAATGTCTAATCACTGTGGTTCGATCATTCTTCTGCAGGCACTGTATGTTGCTTCGCGGCCAGAGCATGAAAGGCGAAATACATGCAGCAGCAAGGCCAAGTACAAGCGCTTCTATCTCAGACTCAGCCCACTGTCCCCCACCACCTCGTCCCCCCCCCCCCCCCCCCCCTAATGCCACCGGCCAGCGCATCAGCCGCCAGTGTGGCTTACCAGGCCGCTACAAAGACAACACGTGTGTCGAAAAGGTGACGGGGACCCTGGACGAAGACGACGTGGTGCGGTGTCTTCAAATTGTCTTTAAATGAGGCGATTTCCAACAACCTCAAGTTTAGATCATCATGAGTGGGTACTGTTCCAAGTCTTCTTTTACTGTCATACTGAGCTCAAAAATAAAGATCTTTGGTGTCGTCATCAGCAACCCGCGCACAGCGGCCACTTCACGCTCGTTTTCAGCGCCTCACGCGAGCGCCAGCACTTCAGCATCTGCTCCCCGTGGCCTTTCAGTGCCAGAACTCTTTCGTGGCATCACGCTGGTTGATCGGTGTGAAGATTCATTCTACCAAAAAAAATCATGAATAATATCATATTGTTACACCTGAAGAATGATGCATGAGAATACTCAGCAAGGGGGATACGCTTTACCCTACAATATGATTTAGGCCGCCATGGTGCAGCGCTGTAATATTTTCACAAACCCCCGTGATCATCGAGATTAGTTTAGCAATACCAATGTCGCTTTCCACAAGAAAGCCTTGCATAGCTGTGTGATGCCAAAAAAATTGGAGAACACTTAGCAAGGGGGACACACTTTACCCTATGTAGGCTACAACACGATTTAGGCTGCCATGGTGCAATGTTGCAATATTGTCACAAGCGTCAATGAACATCGAGATAAGATGGTCAATCCTAACGTCGCTTTCCATGAGAAAGCTTTGCAAGGCCTTGCATAGCCATGTGATGCAAAAATAATTGTTGTAAAATTAGAACACGCAAAATAGTTAAAATAAATACACTATGACTCCTCGCTGGTTACAAAGGAGGAATGTCACAGCATTGTCATCGGCGCTTCACGCTAAGCTGGATTTGCGGACATCCATGGGTTTGTATGTACAACTCAAATTGTTTACAGTATAAAAGATGATATTTGGCGAGAGCAGATTTGTGACTCAGTATACTTCCCACGGCTACAAAATCAAGAACTCATGAATTCACTGATGGTGTTGGAGGCTTGCGGCAAACCGAGAAGTGTGTGTGTGACCGTTGGAGGTCTGGGATGTTGTCACCTGTGTCTGAATAATATCACAACCCGGGTGTGTTCCCACAGAGCCTGCCTGTCTGGCCGAGCCGAAGGACAAAGACTCGTAGAAAGAAACTGTTAGCGCGTGCATGGCTCCATGTATCTCAGGCTGGTGTTCATCTTGTTTTCCTTGAGTGTATGCCCATTTCTTCTCTAGTTCTTCCTCCAGAGGTAGCAACTTGCAGAAAAGAGCGGGATTGAGTGACATCGAGTGTTTTTGTCGGAGAACAGAGAGGTGAATAGTTTCATGCGTGATGTTATCCGTGACTGTTGGAAGTTTTCTGATATTCGTGTCCGATAATTTAAATATACCGACTCGTGGACTGCGATAATCGTATAAGTGTGGTTCCAAACAAACTCTATGATACACTTGTCAACTCACTTATGTGGCTGCTGCTCTCCCCAAGGCGCAACTGGATCCGGCAATGAATAGATGTATCCAATATCAATGGACAACATGTCACCGATATTGGCCTGCATAGTGAGCGACGCACTTAAACATGAACGCATCATAAATTTATGCACTCACCACCATCCACGCAAGAGTTATGTCAGACAAGTCATGGTCTTTCCAGCCACCTCCAATCTATTAGTTCAGCACAATCAACAGACAATCGGTATAATAAATGACCATCGCTTACGTCTGAATGTTCACCTATGATGCATGTTCATCGATAAACCTTACACAAGAGTTATATTGTCCCAAAACTCACCAGAAAACCAGCACTGTGAAGAACCTCGTGAGTAAAAATTCACAAACCAATCAAGATACAAATTACCTGTTTCAAAATCTGTCCCTTCCGTCGTCCGCCTTCCGTTTGAGTAAATTTGCAGCAGTTCTAGAATAATTGGATGAAATTTTTCTGAGCGTCAGCGTTTGATTACTTACAAAGTCTAGTCTGGTTTCGTTAATAGCAAGCGCATGATATGCACGCTCGATATGCTCTCCAAGTTCATTGTTGGGGAAGCCAAAAATAGATTTTGTGGAAGGCGACTTATGCGTCAACTCTTCAGGTAGACCGACCGAACCGACAGTATCAAAAACACCGACGCATCTAAAGACGCATCTTAGCCGTTGTCGCCGTCATGGATGAACTGGTGAAATTTACTTAATGGAGAAAGAATCATTATCAGAGTTAGCTCTTCTCTTGCCCCGGGAATCGGGGGAAGTCCACTTGTTCAACGATGTCTCCAGCTTTTCGATCTCTGAAGTGTAATCAGAATTGCCGGAATTATTAATAGTAGTCAATGTGACAAACCTCTTGGGTCAGTCTCTTTGCCAAGTTTTTGGTACGCAACAAATATACTGGCGAAGTGATCCATGTCGGTGCGGTCTAGAACACCGATGGCACCCTAAAGGAAGGTTTATTTCTGAGACAAGCGTCGTCAATAAATGGCCTGCTTACGATGAACATGGCTACCATCCGTACGGTATATGCACCCTGATGAAAACGTCAGTCATGGTGCATTTCATGCTACTATATACAATTCCATACCCTAGAGAAGCCAAAGAGGAATATCTTAGGTGATAACGTTAGTCTGGAATTGAGATGTTAACCGAAACAGACGAATCTCTTACTTCATCACCGGGGCGGTAGTTCCTGCAAAGAGACGTATAAGGCGCAACTAAGCATGTATTTCGGCAAGACTCACTGGGCAATGAACGCATAAGCCTCTTGGACCTTTTCACCTGGATACAGTAATAAATCCTCGCCAAATTCAGTGAGTAAGATATATCCTTACAGAGGGATTCTCCTGTCGCACCTGATCCAAAGAAAGATTGTTAGCCCCATACTATCAACGGAAACATCTTGCGAACCATCGACATATTGGGAGTAGAAATTTTGCGAGGCTCCAATGCCACACTGGTAGTAGACGACCTGCGGGATGGGAACTCCCCTGTCGACGTACATGAGTGCCCAAACAAGGAGATGGCCCAGATGAGCTCACGATCGTTGGTCCTCAAGTTCCAATGCCCGTGATAATTTCTGAAGAACAAATATGTGTCAAGGTTGCCAAAATGTATACGATGAACGCACGAGGATATTTGTTTGCATCCAACACTCCTTCACGATCTCTCCGTCTTGCCAGGTTCTAGAAGAACATCGGCATCAGCGCTCAAGATTTAATAACGGGCTTACCCATCACAGCACACGATGATTCTTTTCTTAATTTTAGCGCCAGCCGCTTGGAAGGGCTCGGTTGACGCCCTTTGTACAGGGTCGAGCTTGATGTTGGCGGGGATCATGTAGATAACTCAGTCCAGGGGAAAGTTGAACGTTGTGGTGCAGTCGGACGAGAATGATGTGGGTGTATTTATGCTGAATTCCTCTCCTAGTTCTCGCGGCCAATATTATTATAACCACGGATCGAGCCATATGTGATATCATATACACAGGACTCGCCACATCAATTACAATTGGAGTCAGAGCGCTCGCCTTGAGATCTGACGCATTGATGGGCCGGTTTCTAGCTTGATCATTCTGTTTCATGTTTGAAAATTGTTTGATACGGGGAAATGCTGGTGCCGATTCTCCATGAGCGGATCCATGTAAGAGATTGATCTATTCAAAGGACAGAAGCCAGGCTGTTACATAATCGACCCTTCGCACAGCAATACAGGTGCGGTGACGCGGCCCGAGGACTTGGATCAAAAAATCCAATATTTATTATTAGAATGAATAATAATTTAAGTATTTGCCAATAGTCGTTGCTAAGAGTCTCATGCTGTAGCAGCTGTACAGAGTCAGGCAACGTGCCAAGTTCCGGTTAAAAACAGGCCCCAAGTTCACGAAATTACCTCCCTAATCGAAATTGAGCACCGGCATACTCGTCCAAGGCACGACAGAACCCGTGCTCCGTGATTAAGCTTGGACGTTGCAAGGAAGCGGCGTCATGAGCATTAGTTCGGCTGTGTTATGCCATGTGTCAATTCAACACAGCAACATGTCAATCCGCTACTTACTGAATTTCTGTCAGCGCAATCTGCCACGGAGGGAAACCGTGTAGCTCGAGGGGAGGCGAGGGGTCCTGCGGGCACACATGATGGACGATCATCAAGTCCGGTGATGGCAGACCTCCTGGTACAGAAGTCAGATAGGTGAAATTTATCACAGAGTGAACCTTCCTTCTAAAATCGAGTTCAACTCAGGGATAGGAAGTTCGTATCCCCCGACGTGGTCCACGTCATAACTCTTCTGGCGCCTGCGAAGCTCTTCATCTAAAAGGAAACGTGCAGCAGATGCAATGGCAGCTTTTGAGGCACTGCGTGAAATTATATGAAGTGTCAGAGGATTACAATGAGATTGCTTGTCTGTAAATCATATGAACAAAGTCCTTTTTGACTGTAGGGACGCTCCACCTACGGTGCGCTCGTCGGCGAACTGCAACTTCTCTTGGCCTATGATGCGAAGCGCCTTTCCTGAAGGAGCATACAGTTGTAACATTGAGTTGCACAGGGGGATCGTCAAGGTCGGGCGAGTGGCTTCTTGACTCTGAGGCCTCAGAAAGTGGAGGGGTCAACGGATATTCGAGTTCTGATTCACTATCGTCGGTGGGCAGATCATCAGGTTGTGCTAGGCGTTCCTGAATAATGTCAGAGCACCCTAACAGTGTACCTGAGGATCGTTAAAAGTGAACAATAATATTAACATCCCAACAAAAAGCTTTACCCTCGGCATCATATGCAGTAAGCTGTTCTATACCTAACGCTCTGCACCATTTAACAACCCTAGCTAAACACTCCAAATACAGTCCTTCTGTGTGCTTGGGATTCGCCGCGTCAGAGGAGACCAGAACAATTGCCAAGTGTTTTGGTAGCTTGCTGCGGTACGCAGTTACCGGTTGAGGAGGCAAGTATCGGCGTTTTTGAAACTTTGTTGTCAGAAACACTAGTGAGACATGCAGAAGATGCAGGAGCCAGAGAAAGAGGGAAGCCACCATTTAGCCAGCATGGACCAGGAAAGAGAATTTGGATCTCTTGCTCAAGTTGCAGGCATACGTTGCAACAATGGGATCACGTGATACACTGCAATCCTGATGAGCGTTACCCAAGGACGGGCATCGTCTTTCCGTGACCACCATGACCATGCTGCCTATCAGAGAAATACAAGAACGATCTGACCGTCACCCAAAGCCGTCAGATATCAAATTTCAGTATGGGACTGCAGGTTTCAGAACGCTGTACGTTTGCGCCTGATATCGACATTCATCAATCTTGACAATAGCGACTCGGACTAGGGGAAAGACCCTTGATTCAGTACTATTCAGGGTGGGTGTTCTCGCAGCCCTTCGAAGCAAGAAATTGGATGGCAAAACAATCGGTGTGATGGTGACTGCCTCACACAACCCGGAGCCTGTATGTACTTCATACGTGCACTGATCGCAGGTCCAACGGTGCACTCCTTTATAGGACAACGGGGTTAAACTCGTTGACCCACGCGGCGAGATGCTCGAGTCGTCATGGGAAGCACACGCCACCGCACTTGCCAATGCACCCAACAGTGTTGCTTTCATTGCGGCGGTCGACGAAGTGGTGAAGGCGACCAAAATAGACCTCGCTATACCCGCTCGTGTGGTGTTTGCCAGAGACACGCGCCCGACGGGCCCGCAACTTGTTGCCGCCCTTAAGGATGGGTTGGAAGCGATCAAGGCCGAGTATAGAGACGCTGGCGTTACCACAACGCCGGTGCTCCATTACTTGGTGAGGACAATCAATACTAAGGGCACCAAAGATTCGTATGGCGAGGATACCGAGGAAGGATATCTTACGAAACTAAGTGATGCCTTCAAAAAACTGCTTGTGGGTGACGCATATATGCGCATACATGGTACTCATTTCCGGTTCAGGCTGGAAAGCCAACCCCGCCGCCGTTACTCATTGACTGTGCGAATGGTGTCGGTGCCTTGATGGCTGAGAGGTTCAAAGCATATCTCGGGAATATCTTCAACATCAATCTCGTGAATGCCGACCTTCACACTCCTGGCGCACTGAACAACTCCTGTGGCGCGGACTTCGTCAAAGTCAACCAGAAGCTACCTCCTTCCATCACTCTGCAGCCAGGACAACGCGCTTGCAGCCTAGATGGAGATGCCGATCGCCTTATGTACTATTACGCAGATGAACGCGGCCAGTTCCACATGCTCGACGGAGACAAGATTACGACACTTGTGGCGAGTTATATCGTTGAGCTGGTGAAAGCCGCGGGTTTAGACGAGCAGATCAAAGTTGGCGTCATCCAGACAGCATATGCGAACGGAAGCTCGACAAAGTACCTTTCTGGGGTAAGTAAGAAGATGAATATAGTATGGATGTGAACCTAATTTTACGATCTCAGAGACTTCCTGTCAAGTGTGTTCCCACAGGTGTGAAACACTTGCATCACGCTGCAGAACAGTACGACATTGGGGTCTATTTTGAAGCCAATGGGCACGGCACAGTTTTATTCTCGCCTGCTGCTCAGGAATTGATCTCCAGCCACAAACCTTCCACAGCTCTCACAGATTTGAAGAACATCATTGATGTGATCAACCAAACAGTTGGTGATGCTCTCTCGGACGCATTCCTGGTGGAAGCAGTGCTAGCACACAAATCTTTTAGCGGTGTGGAGTGGGACTCCATGTACTGTGACCTCCCGAACCGTCTTGTGAAAGTCGTCGTAAGTGACCGAAATGCGTTCAAGACAGAGGATGCAGAAAGACGCCTAGTCAGCCCTCCCGGGCTGCAGGCCAAGGTCGACGAGCTTGTGCGTAAGTACGAAGGGGGTCGCTCGTTCGTGAGACCCAGTGGTACGGAGGATGTAGTCAGGGTCTATGCTGAAGCGGCAACACGCACAGAGGCCGATGGTGACACTGCTTCCTCCTGCTTGTTGATCACATGCTCATGGTTTTTGTCTCGTTTAGAACTCGCGTTCCGTGTCGCTGGTCTCGTGTATGATGAAGCGGGTGGTGACCCATCACAGAGACCAAAAGAATTTCTTTGAATTATGATGCAGTCACCGTCACGTTTAGATTTGGACATTGGTACCCGGCGATGTGTACTCTGTAACAGGAATAGAAATAAGCCACTTACACGCCCCACGCTGTCTAACGCTCACCGAATTGCACATAGTGGGGCGATGATTGTACAGCTCCTGCTGGCATTGATGATATATTTACCGGAGCTCAAGCTGGCTCAATCATTGAGTTGCACTAAATTTGAGCATATTTGCCGCATTGAGCTGGGAACGTAACATGTGATAAGACGTAATCTGGAGCGAATCTCAAGCCATCGTCACGTACTTGATGGCACAAACCGTTGCATTTGCGGCTGGAGCGAAATGACTTGGACTTACTACGTGTCGATTTCTTTCTACTCTTCAATTGAATAAACACCCTTTTCCCTGGACCGACTTCACACTCTCGACTCTCGAGCGCATGTGCCGCTTCGTAATTTACAAGGGCACATCACCTGTGCAGCTGTCTCATGTTGGTAGCTGATTCGGAACTGATTGTTGCAAAGAAAACACTGATACTCCCATCTTTTAGCTCTTAACTCGACCGTGCCATTCCATTATAAATCAGGCCTTTGATTCGCGGCTGCGTCTCGACCGTCGTCGGCCAATCAACGGCGATGGCTTTGGCGTCGGTGAGTCACTGTCTAAATTATTTCAACGCAGCTTTGGGACGTAAATTATGACTCAGGCTGGTATGATTCCGTCTATGATGAGGAACTTGGTAGCCAACCCTGTATATTTACCTCTGTTACACCGGTACGTGTGCCGTGTTACCGGGGTCGTACTTTCAACTGACAGGGCTTTTGCACATCAGGCATGGAACGACGCAAACTTGATCCGATTGGCAGAGAAGATCAAGTCACCGCTTGTCTTGTGAGTCGCCCCCCACACCGGTGAGTTGTGCTGAACAAATACTGTGTTAGTGGGCACGTCCGCGCAACCACCACTGGTTCTTTATCTTTGGATAACTGCCACCCGTTCGTATATGGGAAACTTATGGTTTGTCACACATGGCGTGTTTGTCTATATGATTGCCCTTGCTAACTTGCTTGTTAAATAGTTCATGCATAACGGTGGTATTGCGGGCTTCCACCTGATTAAGCGACGACTGCAGGCCGATCTGTCGGACGATGTTTTCAATGTAGTAAAAGGGAATACTGGTGAATGAAATAATCATGAGAACGAATGAATGGTGACTATATTCTCGCAGACTCTGAGTGCGCTTTTGCACTACTCCTGTCGAAGGTGTGTTCCTTGGTACTTGCACTATTTTCATCTAAACGTAGTTGTGCGTGTGCAGCTTCCCGACCCAAAGGCTAAGAGCTTTACTACTCGCACCTTGCAGCAGGCAATGTTGGATACCATTGCAACTCTCAACTCGTATGCCGAGGCAGCCTGTATCACTGAGGTGAGTTGAAGTTGATTTTCCTATACAGTATCGCTGACAGTCGATCAGCCAAGCTTGATGAACTTCTGCGTTACGGATGGCGAGAGTGTTATTGCAACGCGTTACATTTCCTCTCGGCACGACGAAGCCGCGTCGTTGGTAGGGTTCATCACTGTGTTAATTTGCAAGGGCGTTCTGACCACATTAAATAACAGTGGTTCTCGTCTGGGACGACATTTAGCGAGTACGCCCAAGGCGGTCATTACAGGATGGCGAAAGCTGATAAAAGAGAAAACATCATCATGGTGGCACTCTTTTAATTTGGTCATTCATTCCCATTTCTGATCCTCTCTCATCGCAGATTGCCAGTGAGCCGCTTACTTTCGAAAAAGCGGACTGGATGGAGATACGCACGAACCACATGGTCGTGATTACACCCAAAATGAACCTCCTGCAGATCCCCATCGTTGACAAATTTTATGTCTCTCCTTCTGACCCAGCGGCACTAAATCGTGACACCGACTTTGCCGCGGCCAAGGGCCTCCTCAGCCCACGTAGGGCCTTGGTTCCAGTCCAGCCTCGCGAAAACGCCCCCCAGTTGTCCATCTGATTTTGTGATACCTTCACCGCATTTTTATCCTCTCCGTCGTTGTCTTTGTTGTGTTCCATTGCTGTTAAGATATGTACCGTAGATGATCGATGATCAATGTAATTGTTTTGGACTTTTGCCAGTGTGTTGGTGTTTGTAGTCGTGAATAATATTAATACGATGCGCTTTCAAAGTTTGGCTCTGTGCCTTTACTACTAGTCCCTTTCTTGTAGCCGCTACATTTGCACAGACTCACTACGTTCACTCACGTCGCGTTCTTTAAATCATTGAGCATAATGAACCCATGGCTTCTTTGGAGCGCCTTGTCGCATACTGCTAGGTATTCGATTCGGTGTTCATGCAACACAACAGCATCTGACGATCGGCTTAAATTTAGGTTGTCGACAGCCTTACAGATCTTGCTCTTCTTGCCATTGACGCTAGCGACCCTTTCAACGCAAGCTTTTCTCTTACTTTCACTTCTGCTCTCGATCCACTCCCTCATTCATGGAACTCTCATATTGCTCTGGGGATCCAATGCGCTCTCTATCATGCAGGTGCCAATGCACCCTTTTCTCCTTCTCGTTACTTTCAATGCCTTCTCGCAGTCTGCACAGCCTTGGCTTACCACTGCAGTCTATTGGTGGGGACAACTCCTCACGTTTTGTGGTCCCTTCCTACGTGGCCATGGAGGGTCTGTCCAGTCTACTCTTCGCACAGAAAGCGGGCCAAATAGGCAGAGGCATTGCGGATGAAGCAGAAAGTTACCAGTTCGTAATTCTCATTGCCACAGCAGCTGCATTCGTTGCAGCTGCGTGGTGGGTCGTCATCGTGCGTACTGTTTCCTGTCTTCCTGAATCACGCTACATATTCCATCTTGCATCTCATACAGGCATATCCCGCAGCTGCCGCATCCCCTCTGTCGTCCACGTTGTTGGGTGTAGCATTGACAGCGTTCCTATTCCTCGTTCTCATCGGTTTCCGGTTACGACGTACTAACGTTGTCGAGGCATCTCTCCTCGCACTCTTCCTTGCATATAACGTGTGGCTCTGCGGATTCGACCAAACATCGTTCTCGGACCCTGCTTCCTCCTAGTATGTTCTATCGCAGTCCCATGCACTCATGCTTACTGACAGTTCATAGCGCCCCTCTACTTTCAAATATCCTTCCACATTTACAGACACTCGTAAATTTCATCACGAATACCCTCCCCAAGCCTGTACTCGTTGCGCTACTATATCGTCTTTCAATATTGCAAATTGCATCACGCATTCTACCTACCATCGGTGCTGACAACTGGGAGTCGGACCAAGGAGAGATTGATGGACGACCGGTACGAGCACATGCCATGTGGTTTCCTCCTGCTGATAGTTATTTATGCTAGACCTCGATTATGACACGCATCCTGCTCACATATAGACAATTAATCTTTGTCATGGTATACTCGCATCTTCTTCGTACGTGTTTTCTGTGTTTTTTTTTTTGACTTTTCGGAGACCGACTAATATTCTGATCAGTTCTAGATCCTTCTTCGCAAGTCTGGTGGCGGTGGGCGAATATCATGTTTACTCTATTCCTGTGGGCTGTGGAACTTGTGGTCAGCCCTGATGGGGACGATGATTCGGCAAAGTGGAAGATCGATTAGTTCTGTCGTCCGACTCTCTGGAGAACCTAGCCCTATGTCGTACTACTTAGACCACTGTCAGCATCAAACCATTCTAGCCGCTATTCGCCTTCCACTCTGCCTCCTCCTCCTCGCCCTCGTAGTACTCCCTCTTCCATATCTGTGCTTTCTGCTTCACTTCCTCGAGGATCTGTTCACATGCAACAAATGCTTCCTTCCGATGCGGTGAAGATACTGCTATCACGATGGAGGGCTCTCCCACGGGCACCGTCCCCAACCGATGGTGCACAGCGCAGGAAATGATTGAGGGCACTGCTGCGGGCGCTGGATGGTGGGTGGAACGTGTGACTGATTGATGTGCTGTTCGGATGATGTCTGTTATGGTTTTCATAGCTAACTTGCTATACGCCTGGTACTCTAGACGTGTCACAACCTTTCCTGTCCGTAGCAGGCGATGAATGGTGATGACTCTGGTACATTTTTATGTTGGTACCTTGATATGAATTTCGAGTCGTGCCGATGAAGACCGCTGTTGCCCCTGCACCACCATCGCTGACTGATCTTATAATCTCATCGATCTCCAATGACTTGTATGAGAGCACGCATACGCTGTTGCCCACTTCTTCTCTCGCTTCCACTGAGGTGTTTGGATAGGAAGTTGTCATCTCAAATCTGTATGAGCGCGAAAAATAAGATGGGATCAAATAACGAGTGCATGCATGAGTTTGTTGGACAATGTGAAGTCGGATTGACTCACGTGGACATTAAATGTGGACACGATATTAATACCGTGATTTATGCGGGGCTGCAAGCTACTACTGCTTTCAACCTTTGACTTAGCTCCTTGAACTCCAATGTTTCGCGTTTCCTTCCGCGGCCGGGGAACGTTTACTAACCAACGTCTCGTTTCACTACGGAAGGCGTCGAGTCTATCTGCTGCTCGGGAGCGTCAGGCTCCCATTGATGTTCATCCCGAGGTGGAGGATGCATTGGCTACTGGAAAGCCTGTAGTTGCCCTCGAGTCGACAATCATTACCCATGGAATGCCATATCCCACCTCATTGGAGATGGCCCAGTCAGTGGAGAGAATAGTCAGGTCCACAGGGAGTATACCAGCCACCATTGCTGTCATTGGGGGGCGCATCAAAATTGGACTTCATCCAGCAGAATTGGAACGTCTTGCAGACCAACGCTCAAACCCAACCGCCGTGAAGTTGTCCAGGCGGGATATTGCGGCTGCTATTGCTCTAAAGAAGGACGGCGGAACTACATCTTGTTCCACCCTCATCTTCGCTGCACTGGCTGGTATCAAGGTGCGCATGGGGCAAATGTCTTTGCACGCCGACATAACAGTTGATCTAGGTCTTTGCCACTGGAGGGTATGTTGGGGAATGTTAACTTCGAACTCTTGTATTTTAAGGCGGTATTCCTAGGCTCGGCGGAGTGCATCGCGGCGGAGAGAATAGTAAGTTGCACTGAGTCTATGTGGGCCTTCTGATAATTTCGCTCCGTGTCTTAGCAATGGACGTCTCAGCTGATCTACATGAACTCACGCGTTGTCCAGTGGGTCTGGTTTCGGCTGGAGTGAAATCTGTTTTAGATATAAGGCGGTATGACTTCGTAATCATTCTTGTCGCTTGTCGCTGAACTGATAACACAGAACCCTCGAATATCTGGTGCGGCTACTAGAAATATTTGGAGAATATATTGCTAATTCATTCACACAGGAAACGCTCGGTGTACCAGTAGTATCTTACGCAGAAACATACGATTTCCCGGCTTTCTATAGCGGTCGAAGCGGTCTCGAGGTGCGAGTGTACCAAATTATTGATATCTTGGTTCACTAGTTTCACAGTCGCCTTGGAGGGTTAATGATCCTAGAACGGCCGCTCATATCCTACGTAAGAATGCTAGCACAAAACTCAATATGGCGGGCTCATCAATATTTACAGATACTCATTGGCAATTGGGCATGTCTAATGGTGCCCTTTTTGCTGTTCCTATCCCTGCTGAATACGAGGCTGTGGGTTTAATAATCCAAGAGGCGGTTGAACAAGCTGTTCGCGAATCAGAAGAACAAAATATCAGTAAACTAGGGAAGGCCGTCACTCCTTGGCTGCTCAACAGGGTTGGCGAGTTAACACAAGGAAAATCACTTGCTAGCAGTCAGTATGGAACCTTTCTAGACATTGCTCGCTGCTCAACTTTGACTTCAGACATAGTCCTTGTCGAGAATACTGCGCTTGTTGGTACGAATTTCATAAGAGAAGTTTTGTCCAACTGTTGACATTTTGAACACAGGAGGTCAAATTGCAGCGGAATATGCGAAAATTGCTGGAGGCAGACATGACCAGGATGTGAGGTGAACTGTCAATCATTAGGCATAGCAAGTGATGTTTGTTCCTCTTAGCAATTTTATCCTGTGAAAGGAATACAAGGAAAACAGAATGAGCTTCACAGTGCATCTGATATCATCTCGTTGGGGACTACTGATGATATCAAAGGGCGACCACCACCGAATGCTTCGTTGATTGTGGTTGGTTGTGCAGCAGTAGACATCACATCCCAACCTCTTGCAGACTCGGACCTTGGACACCAGTCAACATCTCCTGGGAATGTTTCCATCTCCCTAGGAGGTGTTGGCCGCAATATTGCTGAGGCTGCTCACCGAGTTCTTTCGTCATATAGCAACGAGTTCTCGGCCGCAACTCTGTTAGTGTCTTTAGTCGGTGATGATTCGTTCGGGAGACTGCTGAGCGAAGAGACACGAATGCTAGGGATGAGAACAGATGGTCTTATTCCGGTACATGGAGGTAGGTCGTCTGTGTGCAGCCTACTTCTGGATAGATCGGGGGGATTGAGGGCAGGCGTGGCTGATATGGATCTCGTTCGGAATATGGATGGATATATGGTCAGTCTTGTCCTATGACCACACGTAACAGGTTCGATGAGTTTTTTTGCCAGGCACATGAATTTATTTTGGCACACAAACCAAAGCTACTCGCAGTGGATGGGAACCTATCGCCTGATACACTGAAGGTAGTAGTGAGCGAGTGTCTTCGGAACGGCGTTAATGGTAAGCTTCCTAGATATAAGTCGTTGAAGGAAGTGGCTAAAATTTGTGCTTTCTAGTTTTTTTGTTCGTTCACGTTCCATGTTTTTACCCAAGGAGCTACTAATAACACTTCAAAATTTAGTGAGCCAACTTCTGTCGTCAAGTCAGCTTCGATTCTTCCCGCTATAGCTGGTAATCTCGACAAGCTTGAATGTCCACCAATCGCTTTCGCATCTCCTAACCTGCTTGAGCTCGCTCATGTGTATCAACAAGCACAAATTCTGAACCTCACTTCACATGATCGATGGTGGCAGGTTCTGGACGGCCTCGCACTTGGTTCGAAGTTCCGCACAGACCTCGATCTGCTTTCTCGACGAGACGCATCAAATCACGATACTTCACGGGGGAACCTGGCCTTCCTTGTTGACAAGGGTATTGCCCAAATGGCAATCAATCTCCTACCGTTTTTTCGACACCTCGTCATCAAGTGCGGTGAAATGGGAGTCATTGTCGTAATGCGTTTCACGGGGGATGACGCGGCAGAATCATCGTGGTCAACAGAGTCGACCAACCATCACAGGCGTTATGTGGTGTCCCATTCGTCAACTTCGGGTGACATTGTAGTCTTGCAGCATTTTCCTGCAATGCAACTCCCAAGCGATGCGTTGGTCAATACAACAGGTGCAGGAGATTCGTTGGTCGGGGCTTTGCTAGCTGCATTGGTGCAGTCACCGAAGGCGTTCCACTCCGCAATAAGCCTAGAACGTGCGATAGACATCGCTCAGCATGCAGCCCTGTTGAGTTTGCAGAGCCCGCTTGCTGTTTCACCACTGCTATCGTCCTTGCATGGACAACACTCTCATTGATGATGATGATGATGATGATGATGATGATGATGATAATACTGTTTCTACTGTATCTCGTAGTCTACCAGCGGTCCTACCTGAACTGTCTCCCGCTCCTTTCTTCGTCTCTCCTTCTCTGCCAGTTGGGAGGTCTTCTTCATATCCTTCGCTTTCTTCTCATAATGGGCCTTTGCAAGAGTATAAGCACGAACCGAGATGTATGTATGGACCGTACCTTGGCTCCGTGTTTCAAGCGAGTGATAATGTTGGCTGCTTCGCCCTTGGTTATGTTCTGCAGGGTTGTGGTGCCACCTTCATCCAGCAGGCGTTTGACAGCGCCGTTTCTGGATGAAGTTTTTCTGGCTATCAGGACGCAGACGCCTTCCGCCACTTTGCAGTCCGGAGTAGCCTTTCTACAAGTCAGGAATATCAATTCTCGTATATAAACGGAGGTATACCCTAATGCCAATGATCCACGAAGAACCTTTTGCGCAGTATAAGTGTCGCAACCTCGAATTGCATCGCTGAGCGTCTCCGCAGTCATGATCAACCTTTTCCGCATGAATGGTGATAATTTGAACGCCTTCGCGGATGGTATATGCATCGTCGCCTCGGTAAATGTCGCACGATAGTGTGTAGGCTGTTCTAGATGGCACATGAGAGAAAGGATTACAGTAGGAATCGTCGAAGTCACCCTCATCAGCAGCGACACGTTCAACACGGATATATCCCTTTCCCAGACACTCCAAGATGTAGATGTCATCGCCACATCCTACCCATGCATTGACGCTGAGCTTTGAGACGTGAGGGGCACCTGAGCAACAGTCAACTAGGGCGAACGGGTTCTCGTAATCGACATATGTGATGTATTTTGGATCGGGAATATCGTCTCGGCTGTCAGCTGGTGCTTTTTCATCACCCGCGTCCTGAAGGACTGCAATCTGAGCACGAGCCTCCAATGTCTCAACGGACTCATCTATGTGTGATATCAGCCCCATATTCACGAAACGGGAATACACCTTGCCGTCGATAAGTTCCTCAGGATCGAGACCAAATAGCGTTGGAGTCGAAACCACACCAGCTACCCGGTTTGTAGAGTCGACAAAGTCAATTATGCGACAGTTCACTTTGCCTGTCGACGGCGATTGCCGCATCCCCCTCCCGATCTACAGAAAGATAATAGTTGGTACACAAGAAACGTTTGATGTGCTGTATTTCAGCCTACCATCTGCGCGAAGACATTGCGTGACCGAGTCGGGCGAGCAACTATAATACAGTCAATGTTGGGAATATCGGCACCCTCAGTAAGAATTGCTGTTCGTTTAAATAAGTCGTGAAAAAACTCCAACCGTGAAAAAACAAACCGCAGTTGATAAGCACGGGATATTCGCCTGCTTTAAAAGCTGTTATCAGTGCATGCCGCTCAGCAGCAGGCGTCCCGGAGTGCAGAAAACGTGCATCAACTCCAAAATCTTGAAATGCCTTTGTCAGCGCTCGTATGTGGGCAATGTTGACGCAGAAGACAAGCGTTGATTGACGCTGACCTATTGCGGACATAAGATTGCGGGACTGTGTTTCAAAGAACGAATATCACTTACTCGCTCTGTCGAGCCACGCTTGCACGACAAGGTTATTGACGGTATCTGTATTGATGACATGCGCCAGGCTTGTAGCATTGAAGTCGCCGGTTTTTGAGTTCACGGTGACATTGCGCAAGTCAATATTCGCCTTGACGGATGTGAAACGCACATCACAGAGCCTGCCATAAGATTGAAAAATTTCTCAATGGCCAAATTGGAATGATCTGACCATTGTTCCTTTATCATTTCAAGAAAATCACGATGGTAAACAATTTGTTGGAAAACCGAGCCAAGAGCCAACCCATCATGACGACTGAAGGTGGCAGAAAACCCGATGATTGGAATAGGGCGAGACAACTGCGGAGGCTGAAAGGTAGGATCAGGGCTCCTTATTGCAGGATCAAAGTGCGCAAGAATTCGGCGGTATCTGTGTGAGGCGTATTAAATTTGGATGAATCTTCCTAAAAATGAGGACATTCACGATGGGGCAGCAGCATGGTGTGCTTCATCTACAATCACTGCCTTCAAATTACCTGGATGAAACTTTGCAAGGCGCTGAGGTTGTAGGAGTGTCTGATAAGTGGCGACTGTCCTGTTCAATAACCATGCACCGAGATGAGGGAAGTGAGTGATACAAAGACAAGTACATACACGTCTGCATTTCCAGATGCTTGATGCTTGGCACCCTGTTCAATCTCGACGCGCCATTGCGGGAATTGTGCTGCAGCTTGAGCGGCAGATTGTCTTGCAAGCTCAATACTATTCACTATAATCAACGAACGTGATATGGATGGAGAATGAGATGGTGGAGAGATCTGCGCCAATAAAGATATGAACACGGTTGTTTTGCCAGCCCCTGTTGGTAAAGATACGCCAATGCGTGTCGCACCAGCCTGAAGCGCATTCTTGCAGGCTTCAAGACAGGACTCCTGATAGGGTCGCAGCTTGACCGTGACAGCACTGGCAAAATAACGCCGAGAGCTGAACATACAAATAGCCTCGAGACATCTGATGATTCTCTTGCCCAACATCATTGTGCACGTGTGGATCACGTGAGGAGTTGGCATAAATAGGTTCCGCTCTGTAATGAATTTTCAAATTTCCACTCCACTGCAGGGAACAATGCAAAATGTTTCACTGCAAAATCACCGGAGTACAAGTTATGCTCGTTTTACAGTCGTGTTTGTCTAATCTCGCCTCAGTGTTGATCGTGAATGTCTTCTGCATTCGGTATGAACTAAGGCCTACTAGTGTGGGAGTATGTAGAAGATCCATACTTCGAGGAACCCAGTGCGATGGAATAAAGTCTATCGAAATAAATCGTGATGTGTGGAATAAGGAAGGGATGGAGCCAAAGCCCAAGTAAATATGCAATGCAAGGCGTTTAACCAGATCCACCAGAGTAGACCTTGCCGAACATGACTTGCTGGAGCTTGTCATATAGCGATAGCACACCAGCACCAGCAACACCACGAAGAATGTTGGCACCTGCACCCTTGAACAATGACTTCATACCCTCCTTGGCAACGATTTGGGAACCGGCGTCGAACATAGACTTGTAATGAACGCCAGCACCGGATGTCATCATCATACGACGACTAGAGATGATATTGAGCATCGCGTTTAACTTAGGAGCACAGGCTAGAACTCACCGAATGGTGTCAAGAGGGTAGGAAGCAAGACCAGCACCGATGGTAACACCCCAACCAAGAGCGAAGGAAGCCAAAAACGATCCCTCGAGAGCACCAACGAGAACAACGGGCTCTGCGATGACAATTAGTGATGACCAAAATAGGTTTAAATCGACTCACTGAGCGAATCATATACACCAAAGTAGAGACCACGGTAGACAATGATACCGACAACTGAAGGAACAAAACCACGGTAGAGACCCGCGATACCGTCAGAAGCGAGAGTCTTCTTGTACACATCAACGAGACCGTTGAATTGACGAGCTCCTCCACCCTTGGCCGACTTGGCATCATTGGCAAGACGAGTACGAGCGTAATCAAGGGAGTAGACAAAGAGCAGTGACGATGCACCAGCGGCACCACCAGATGCAACATTGCCAGCGAACCATTTCCAGTAGCCCTCATTCTTCTTGAAGCCGAACAAAGACTTGAAGTAGTCCTCTAAATTTGTTTATCAGAGATGAACTACACAAGAGCGGACTGAAAACGCACTGAAGGCGAAGTTCAAGGCCTGCGTAGGGAAGTAACGAATCACGTTGGCAGTGTTACCTCTCCAAAGTGAGACAAGGCCTTCTTCCTTGTAGGTGCGACTGAACGCATCCCCGATACCCTTGTAGGGGGTGGCCAAACGACCCTGCTTGATCTAGGAGGTGATGTGTAAGATATTGTGTGCCGACCATTGGATAGAGAGCATACCATCTCATCCTGATTTTGTACCAAAAGCTTGATGCGCTCGATTGGAGCTGCCGACGTTTTAGCAACGGCCTACAAAACACAATGTCAACGTGGAAAACTTTGAGCGCACTGCAACGTCGACACGTACAGCAGAAACACCACCCATCAGGAAATCCACTGTTAGAGATTGTATTAGCGCTGTATACGCGACACAATGCGAGCTGCATGGCAAGCGACGACAACGAGTAACTCACCCATGAAGTCCTGGGGAGTCTTGACCCTCTTGGTTTCGGCCATTTTTAATTAGAAAGCCAACAAGGAAAGGCTGAGTGGAGAGGGATGAAGGGGAAGGATGAGAGCTAAGCAGCGAAAAAAGTTCGCGTCAAAAAGGAATTCGGAATCATCCGGAAGGTTTTATCTCCGCTCTTCACCGATTGAAAAGCATCGTGTTTAGGTACGTTCCGGGTGGTCTCTGTTCCGCTGCTTAATGTTCATATAGTCGAATACGTAAATAAGTGTTGATTGCATACGTATATTGCCCTATCTCTGCGAAAAACAAGGATTTCGATTAATGACTAACCCAGCCTAAACAAAGACGTATAGTAGCGGAATAAACTATTCCTACAATGCGAAATTAATATTAAGGCCACACGCCTGGTCGGCTCGTGGAACCACTAGGTCTGGATGGATAATAATTGTTGGGATTGTACGTATCATATGGACTACGGACGGTGTCATGAGGAGAAGTCGTTGTCACAGGTGGCACGTACAAGCTTGGGTTGGGGTAACGTACTGGAGGTAATTGATAATTGCTCGCCCCAGTAGGATACGCGGTCGCAGGTGACCGAGGCGTGCTCATGGGTACAACAGTGGCAACGGGCGACACAGGCGGAAGATGTACCGCATGGGATATTTGAGGCTGTGGAGGCGGCTGTGGTTGCTGAGGTGCTGGAACGGAATCAACCCGGGATTTCTTCCAGATCTGCTCTGTTGGCGAGGGTGCACCAGAAGGTGCCTTGCGCTTCTCCAGAGAACTCCGCGCCATGGGCGGTGGCTGGGGCTCATCCTCGTCAGAGTCAGCTGTTAGGTCAATGACATCACCCCCCCTGGATTGCCGCGCAGTTGTCGGAAGACCTGCGTTAGAGGCAGGGCTGGATAAGGTGTTCATCGGATAGGAATCTGATAGCTCCTGTTTGACTCTGCCCTCGTCCTCGTCATCAGAGTCCAATACAAGAATCTCTACATTTTTCCTCGCATGGGCTTTTGCAGCAGCCTCTTCATCAACCGATGCTGGTGATGATCCACGAGGAGGCGGCGAAAACTTTAATGGAGCTGTCCCTGGATGCGAGGCCAACCAGGAAGCTGAACCAAACTTATTGTCACTCGTATGCCACTGCCCGTCGCTTTCAACAATAACGTCTTCGACATCCTCAGAAGTATCCTTCAAAATCTGATCGAAATACCTGTTGACATAGTCATTAGTGAACTGACGGTTCAGCAACATAAAGAACGAACCCGTCGATAACAAGATCGTCAAAATTTAGAGCCTTCTCGCATACAGGACAAAGCCACGTTGTCGTTTGCTCCATGCATCTGAACCACGAGGTTGCATCAAAGCACTGTGGGTGAGGGCATAGCATTGATCTACACGGGGTTGTCACTCGCATGAAGCTCAGCTAGACCATTTTACCATGAGAAAAAGTCAAGCGGGGGAAAGACGTCATACTGGGCATTTCAAAGACATCTTCTGTGATCCAGCAATAATATCATCATCTTCACTTGAGGTTTTATTCACTGCAAGAGATATTATTTAACAAATAGTTTGCTCAATAGATGAATGCTTCACTTTGAGCCACAATATCTTCATGATCGCGATACTTGCCCTTCTTGAGCTTGTCCACGAGCTGCTCTACAGTCGTGGCTTCAACAAGCATAACAATCAAATAGAATTTCTGCTGGCGACACTAAGACAAATTGTGCATAAACGACAGATCCACCAACCTTGGGCTGAATGGGCTGCTGGCTGTTCACGTATACCATTTCGACTCGGTTTTGACCCGTGATCCTAACGGTCTTCCCAAGGTCTGCTGGCGGAGCAGTACCAGGCTTCTTCTTCAAACCTTTCAGGTTCGCTGTCAGCTGTACACCATTAACTCGCACTTCACACGTGGGAGGAAATTCGATCGGACAGAGTGTCGTGGTGGGCCTGAATCCCTGAATAAAACGTGTTTGAGGTGCAGTATAATCGAAGCTGGAACTTGGCACTGAAATGGTGTGTAAGGCTCACGACCTCTAATCCACTGACGGAAACTTACGTCGTCGAGTTCAGCTTCAACGACTGTTCGCTGGTGAGAGTGAATGTTAATGTTTGCTGTTTTCGATCAGTCGAGCTTGTGGATTCTATAAAATTGTCAAGCCAGACCAAATTAACTGACAGTAAGTATATACTCACCAGGACACTCGACAATGCCAGACACAGCTTGATCTACACGAAAGAATGGGGAGGGCTTGAAGCGCACACCTGTAGTATGTGTTGGTGATAACGAGCTAAGTAGAGCATCCATCTATCTTACCTGGTTTGGACGCAGCAGACGGACCAGCGCCTGTCGATGGTGGCGGGGGTAGCCGCGGAGGAGCGTAGGGATCATAACGGCCAGCGGGGATCGCGTTGAACCCGCTGCGAGCTGTATTTGAAGCTGTGCTATATGCTGCTGATGGAACCGAAGGCAATGACTGAGATGATGCCATCGCTCCTGGCATACGGGAGCTCGTATACCTGGTGGTAAAGCGCGCGGTCAGTACTATGTCCGGAGTAAAGGATGCTACCACAGATGAATGCTGTAGCTAATCGAAAGAACCAAGAAACGCCACGCATGCGAAACGAGTCAAATGCACAAAATGGCACTCACATTCCAGTATTGCGAACCTGGTATAGTATAACTTTCGCTTTGGTCCACTTGTCGATGTTGTTGGCTTGGCGCCAGGATTCCAACTGCTGTACGATCCTCTCTATCAGGTCCTGCTTCTTTCCAGACTTGTGAAATACAGTGTTGCATTCCTCATTAAAACCGGTAAGAATTTGTTTGAGTTTATCCACCGTATTATGCTTGACCGTGTGCCGCAAATTCTAGAGTAATAATTCAGTAACATATGAGATAAGATTAACGACCCAGACCTCAAAATCGCTCCAAGAATCATTGGCAGCCATTGATGTCTCCGCTGTCTGCCACAATGAGCAAAAGCTTTCAGGAGAACAGAGAAGAGTTGAGGACTAAGCTAAGCACGAACAAATTGGGTTTACATACCATAATACACAAAGGTAAACAAAGCAGATTCAGATCCTGCATTGCTCACTGGCACGTGGGGCCATCTCTTTCATATCGTTTGAACTTGTGGAATTGTCAAAGGATTGATTCAAACGTATGTCTTCAGACAACGACTACGACAAGCTCACGAAGGAAGAGAGAGAGGCACGTGATAAGGCCGATAGGGAACGTGAAGTGGCCGAACAGGCTGGTATGGTTCCACTTAATCAGAGGTTGATCAGATCATAGATCATGCCATGCAGCTCTCCCATACAAATGGAAGCAGGAGTTGGGTGAAGTCGACATCACTGTTCCTGTTCCGAAAGGGACACGAGCCAGAGACTTGATCGTTGTCATTCAGAAGAAGAAACTTAGCGTTGGTCTCAAGGGCCAGGAAAAAATTATGGAAGGCGAACTTTGTAAGGAGATCAAACTCGAGGACAGCACGTGGACACTCGGTGAGGTGCCGCATAATGATATATATACTGATTCTCAATTGTAGATTAGAGGACCAGCAGTCTCTTCTTATCCATCTGGAGAAGCTAAATAAACAGCAGTGGTGGGATAATGTCCTCACACATCACCCTAAGATCGACACTCGCAAGATCCAGCCAGAGAACAGTAAGCTCAGCGATCTTGATGGAGAAACCAGGTAATGTTTACTATTATCAATGAGAGCTCGCTCTTACCCAACCTCTTCAGGGGCATGGTCGAGAAGATGATGGTGCGTATCTGGCATGTGTCTATATCTCTTTCTGCCAACTTGTTTTGTGCTTTTAGTTTGATAACCAGCAGAAGGTATGTGCTTCATTGTGTGTATTACTATATGTGTATTCAGTATGCCTTCAGCAAATGGGAAAACCAACCTCAGACGAGCTGAAAAAGATGGAGGTTAGTGATTTTTGTTGCAGTTTTCCCGAGGCTGGCCAACTTTGATATCTTAGGCACTGAAGAAGTTTCAAACTGCACATCCTGAACTCGATTTCTCGAACGCCAAGATCTCATGAATACATCTATTTTAACGAGTGTCAGGATTCATATTGCATCCGCCATGTACAACAAGGAAATTCTACAGTATGTCAATAACACGAGAGTCATTTTAGCGTTTCTCTCCAAATGTAAACCTTACGTTTCCCAAGTGTGACCATTAATTGTCCTCCAAAACCGAGAACACAAGCCTGCACGCTTCCCTGTGCATCTGGAACTACAACCTCCCACCTCTGCGATTCGGGTGATTTCCCGAAGAATGTTGTAATTGGTTTATCTTCCTCTTCCTCTTCATCGTCCAGACGTACATTTTGGAATTCGGATTCAATATCATGTTCCGGCGGCTTATGCTCAAGCGGGTCTGGCGCTATCACGCGGGGGTGGAAGTTTGCGAGGTTGTACAGACGAACGCTGTCAGGAAGAGACAACACAAGTATGTAGTCGCCTGTAAATGTCTGGGTGACATGAACATGTCGAGTCTGTTGGGGCAACAAGGATGTCGAGATGAGTGTAAATGATGCTGCAAAGACGAATTAAGCCACTGGTTCAAATATAAATGTCGATGCATACAGCTCTCCTGATAATCCTGCATTATGATCAGCCACGCGATTAAAGAAAATGGAGGTCAATGTACCGATGTGCAACCCCTAAACACCTTCCCGATCTCCTGTCCCGCAGGAAAAAATCTGTCGAACCCAATCCACCGGAAAATTGTTACAGTTCCATCTTCGTAGTATGTATCATCCTTGCGACCGCGACGTCTCATGAGAGCGGGTGCACTGTGAGTTACTAAAGTGTCGGTGCTAAGCCTGTCTCAGCGTAGTCAGCGAGTCGAGAACGCTGTCCTTTGATTACATGGAAATACGTACCAACTCACGGACATAACGCGGGCCTTGTGGATCCGACTGCTGCTGAATAGAGGCTTGTCCTCACGAGCAAGTTTATCGAAAGATGAAGTTGAAAAACTCCAGATCTTCACAACCCGATCTAGCTGGCTCAGCAATTTTTGAAAATGCTACGCGAAATATGCAACCCCGGATGGACCTACCCCACACGTAGCGATCAGAGGATGTGTTGGATGGAATGCCTCATGATCATATGTCAATCATGATAACAGCCTAATCTACAGGACTCACAGCGCTCAGAACGGCAGCCTCATGGCCACCGGACAGGCCACCACAAAGAACACTAATACATCGGCCTACGCCCATACCCTCCGGCTCGCTAGCTTGCAGTCCATGGGGAGCTCCGCCTAGACTGGGGGCTTTAGATGGTGGCCAGCAAGGATTGCCAGGGACCTGTTGCGGGGACAATGATAAATCATATATGCGTGTTGTAAAATCCCTTGAAGTAGTACAGAATAAATAGGGATGTGTAGGGTGAATGACTATGGATGTGATTGGCTAATTACAAGAACCATCCATCAGTAGAATGAAAGAAGGGCGCAGGCACTCACCCCGCCATGCCCACGTAAGTAGCCGATGATCTTGCCTTTCACTGGGTTCAGGATGTACAGAATACTGCCTGCTGAGAAAACAATAAGAGGCTCTAGTGGCACCTCAAGAGGCAGCGCCCACCCCACGGCCATTACAGATGTCTTTTTTCCAGGCGTCTATACACGAGTTAGATTGAGTAGGCATATAAATGTCGCCTCATACGTTCTGTTCTTGTTTTGGTACAGACACCGAAAGGCCTTTGCGTGATCTCGAGGCACTGAGTGGAATAACAAGTAGAGAGTCCAGGGTTCCGATTGCGAGGGCTCCAGACCAATCGGAAATCATCTGTTTCCATGGCCCATTCCGGAGTTCTTTGTCTTTCTCGCCATGCCATAGAACTCGCAAAGACTGTTCAGACCATGGAAAGAGCGCAGTGCAATAGCATTCCTCAATGAAGTCAAGCTGACAGAACATGTTAGCTCAAGTCACGATCAGCAAGCTAGAGAAATGATTACTGACATCTACAGTCTTAAAAAGCGTGAATGGCTTGGTGCGAGCGGGGTCTTGAAACCAGGGAGGGTTGCTGTCATCAGTAGCTACCTGGTCACTGTCATTAAGAGATTCTTCCATCGTCGACCTACTAGTAACCTATTCAGAATCACAATAGAGGATGTTGAGATTGAAGATATCGACTGACAAAGGTTGGACAAAGGCTTGAAGGCTTCAACTCCGAATACTAATAATAATGGGCTACCGACAAATAAGGCAATCGTTCAATAAACCTTTTTCGCCGACCCCCGCCTCGTTCCATCACTCATACCAGCCATTATGTCTGGGCTACCCCCACAACCCTCGGAAGACGCCTTCGAGCTCAAACCTGCATTACGCAATGCAGCTACCATAGGTCTTCAAGCGGGTATTGTCGGTGCGTTTGTGAGTGCAGTTCAGAATGCCTTGGGATCGCATTCGCGAGGCGCTGCTGGGTTCTTGACACGTAGTGGAGGCACTATTGGAACTTTCGGTAAGAGAACATATATGCCTGCAGCATGAGAGTATCAAATTTGAGCTTCGTCCTTTACAGCTGCTATGGGCGCTGCTTTTGCGTTCACAGAGTCGGCTGTAGCGAATCAACGAGAAACAAACGATGCACTGAATGGCATTGCAGGTGGTTGTGCAGCAGGATTCCTTGCGGGTCTTCGAAGTGTGTTGTCATACTGGGTCTATTATTTATTCATCTTATACGTCAACCCCAGCACGTTCAATACCGGTTGCACTTGGATCGTGCGCTGTAATTGGCGCGGCTATGGGCACCTTCGACTACGCGGGGGAAATTGCTGGCAGGTCAAAAGAGGAGAAGGAGGAGAAGAGAAAGAAGTTTTTCAAACCAGTATCTCAGCCTGTCCATCACGCTTCCGAGTAGAGGCAGAGTCACCTCACTTCGATCTAGATTTAAACGCTGGCACCGAGCTTGCATACCTTGAGAATTTCAAGTACATTCAACAGATATTTGAGGATACAAACGTTTCATCAAAAACCACAAAGTCACTTATGGATCGTTCACCTAGTTGGAGGAACGTACAAGCTCCTCAATATGTGCATAAACTTCACTCTGGTGTGTCGTGTAATACTCCGGCCAAGATTCTGCGCTTTTGCAAGGCCGCTGAATGAATGGCGATCAGGAAGGGAGGAAATATGAAGGCAACGGCTCACATGTTGTGACAACCTTTCCCATACCCTTTCATCATCATCATCATCCCCTCCACCGTTGGCAAAGAATTCACAGATTACCTCAAAATCTTCTCGTTCCAAAGTTGCTTGTGATTGTAATACAGTAGGGGTAGTCGGCAAGGCAGACAATCGAGGCTTCTTGGACGGGCCAGGTCTTTCTTCCCCAGTTAATTTCTCGGAATTCTCATTCAAAGACTTGCGGAACGCGATATTTGCCCTCTTGCGGATGTCAGTCAGTTGCGTTTTCAGTTTCGAAGACGCTTGCATCTGCCAGGACCCCAACGAATGGTGCGGCATCTGCAACAGATGACAAAGTCAGTTCTTTTGGAACACATAGAATATACATATCGAAGGCAACCACAAACCTTTTTGTGAATGGCTTGAAGCAAGACCGTGGTAGACATTGTTGGGTCATCGTTGAGCAGGAATTGGGCATACTGACAGAAATACTCAATTTCCGGCTGCGTAAAGTGAAACTTCCCATCTCGCATGGATTTGCGTGTCTCTGGGGGAGGGGGGGTAGGAGAACGTTGTGCACGATGGGACTTTGCCTCCTTCGGGGAAGGTGGCAGCGGTGCTGATATTTGTGGGGAAGTGGGTGCTGATCTCTTCTTTACTTTCTTCGTTGGCTCCTCTGCAGGCGTAGTCTTCTTTGCCTTCGGCTTCGGCTTTGACACAGATTTCGGACTCTCTTTCTTGATGGAAGGGATTTCCACCTGCACAAATTCAAAAAACGCGCTACTTGGTCTGCCGCGCTTTGCATGTTGGACTGAAACACCCGTGTCGAGCGTGTACTCGCTTTCATCCAACAACGTGTTCTCATCGATGCAGTCGGCAACGAACGCTGACTGAATCGGAACCTTGTTGCAGGCATGGGCCTCACTCAAGAGCCCCTGGAATGTCTGCGACCGCGTGAAGAGAATGACATAATCTGCATCTGTAATACTCCCGATGACCTTGCCTTTATTTTTCTGCATCTTGGTAGTTAAAACCAATTTAAATGCGCGAAAGCCCCGAATATGCAGACCTTGATATTCGAAACCACTCCTGATCGCCCCTGCAGATCAACCTGCACAAAGAATGTCAGAGGCTGCCCTTGAACGTCAAGGAACACCTCTCCAGAATTCTTTCTTGCATTCGTGGGGCCCGGCGAGCTAAGAAGAGACTGATCAAATACGTCGTCTGAACCGGCAAGAGGGGCATCTTCGTCATTATCAGATGTGTCGGATATCACAACACGTTCCTTGCCCTTGAGAGATCGCTTGTTGGGAGGGTTTCCGGGCCTTTTTACCGGTGGCATAGCCTCGTGATTAGCTTTGCGCTTCACAGAAGAAGGGAACAAAACCGTAGATGGCGCGCGAGAAGATGTGTCGGTGCGAGATTTGTGTGCGGAAGGACGAGGCTGTTTTTCCGGATGTCTTGACACAACAACATCGGGAGTTAGGCTGCGTGATTCATAAGAAGACGAAGAAGGAGGGTAGGGTTGGTCTGTAGCAACGATTGAATCAGGCGTTTGTTCATGATGGATGGCAGGCAGAGCACTGGATGAAGCTTCGATTTGGGGGTAGATGGGGGAAGGTTGTCCTGCTTGCAAAAATTCACCTCCATTGGTGTTCCTCATAACATCCATCAAAGTCATTAGCATTTGAAAACTCTGCGGGTCTCTTAAATTGTGAAACGGCATTCCCGTCGGCATCGTCATCGATTGGGGCACGAATGGCATGTGACCAGGAATAAGCTGTTGGGGAGGAAATTGGCTGAACTGGTATGATTGTTGAGGAACGGAAAATTGTGGAGGGAACGGTGTGGCTTGCGAGAACTGTGGCTGAGAAAACTGGGATACTTGAGAAAATCGTGAATGCATAAAAGGTGCTGGCGTGGAGAGTTGCGTTGTCTGAGTTTGTGAAGGAGTCTGAGAGAACTGAACATGCGAAAATGATCCTGGTGTGGCAGGAGGCGCCAATTGGGGTTGCGGAGGAGCCTGAGTATTATAAGGTAATGCTGAAACGAGCTGCTGAGGTGGTGCGGTGAGTTGAGAGGTATTGGATGATTGAACAGGTGGGGAAATGCTTGGTGTATGACTAAACGTAGGTTGGCCTGCATATTCCAAAGGCTGCCGTAAATTTTGCGAGACAACAAGTGGAGTTTGTTGTGGTGACTGAGGTGGCCTTGGATTATTTGGGATTAGAGGGACATCTGCAGCCAGATTTGCGGAGACGTCATTGACGACTCTCTTTGTAACTGGTTCTTCAGGCGTAACGCGGGGCGTAGGTAACGGACTTCTTATCGAGGGTATTAGCAGAGAGCCCCCCTGAGGGACTTCATGGCGTGAAACTGACTTTGAGATGAGTTGTCCGACCTCTGCTTCTTCGCCATCGGCAGCCACTTCGACGATGGGTTTGCCATCATCCAAAGTTTGTGTCCCACCCCAGCCATCGGCTTCAAGGAGTGGCTTCCTGGCTTCCATACTTTTACGTAGCCATTGAAATTCAAGAACGGCTTTCCCTGGAGTCTGATGCCAGGTACGAATGAGACGCTTTCCATCGAGTTGTGAAGAATCAACGAGAATGATGTCTGCATCCTCTGGGCGACTGGCGTATGCTCCCCCTTTCTATAAAGACATGACATTATGAGGTCTATTGGGTTGAGCCGCAAATTTACATGCCTTCATCATACGAACTAAGTTTGGCCGTAGTGATATGCCATTGACTTGCAAATGGATGTTGTACCCTCTACCATCTGGATGGACAAGAATTTTCTCGTTCTCGGAAGTGCTCTGTGATGCAAAGAGCGTGTCCATGAGTGGTTCGGATGACAGTTCCATAACTTATGTGGCCCAGCTATGAACGTGTTCTGAAACTTCTGATTCTAATTCAATTTCTTGTCACTTGAATTCTGACTTTGACTTCGCTTTCAGTCACGTGCTGTTACGTGTGGTCACGTTACCACGTGCCGTTCAAATTAAGAATAAAGTCGTGAACCGTAACGGGCCACACAGCATACAAGGTATCGAGGTCCACACATATATGATGTAGAAAGAGCCACAGCGACTTCTAATTGTCCTTCTTCATAAAAGACTCAACGTCTACAACAAGCCAGCCATCTTTAAAACGCCATAACTCACTCTGATACCATGGTCCTCCCCTCACCTGACCTCGAGAATGAAATATCGAACTCAGTCGATAAGCTGCAGAAGTTGTACCCGGGCAAGTTCGATGCAAAGAAATATCTATACTTGCCTCATGGCAAGTATGCGTTCGCTGCTAAACACACATTCCATGGGAAGAATAAAAAACAAATAGGTGGGTGGCCTTCACAACTCCCTTTCGACCTGCAGCTTAAATTTCAATCAAGGCCATCTCTCAGGGTGTGGATACCGAATAAACGTCCGAAGTGGCTTTATTGCAGGACATAATGTTACCTGCCTCTGGAAAACGCAAGCTATCTGTTGTGTCAAGGTTCACGGCATACGCTAACTATTTACCAGCTGGGATATTTCCAAATCATGGAGACAGTTCTTTCAAGAGGTATTCTGCACTCCGTTCATAGGCGTGTTTACTCTGACATTGATTTGAAGTTATATTTCTACTCCCACCCCGAGCTTTTGCGATGGCTTCAAGGAACCGTCGTTTCACACGTAATTGGTGTGCATGATGGATCTAATGGACAAAAGAGTATTTTCATGGAAGCGCCTCATCACATATTCTGGCATACAGCACATCCGGGCTTGTCCATTGGCGAGAAACAGGCGATTATTCGGGCTTATGAAACCTTGCATGCACACGGTATCCTGCACAATAACATCGACGCCCATAACATATGCATAGGTCAGGGACCAGCTCAAGTTCATGCTAAAGATCTAGAAATTCATCAACACAATTCTAGATCAAGACATGAACGTTACGCTGCTCAACTTTGAAAGGGCCTGCTGCTTGAAAGACAAGCGAATATACGAAGTTTCTGGGTGTGATGAGGAGGCACTGGCACGAGAAATGCGACAAGTCAAATACTTGATTTCCTACATGGATTCGAGGCTTATTGAAACTAGAATCATCACAGCTCCACAAGTCTCTACCGATGAACAACAGGTGAGTTGCCTCTTTTTACACGTTGTAGGTTATCTGAAACCCAGACTCAGACCCAAGCGCTCGACCCCGACGATTGTGTTCGCTGGCTCAAACATGTTGAAAATACACATACCATCCCAATCGAGATGCGCAATCGGCCAATTCCAAATGACGGACGTAGAAAACCTAAGAAAAAGACCAAAGTGATAGCAATCGGTCAGCGGGAATCAGAGGGGCCCGTGCAAGATGCTGGTTTCCGTAGTGAACCGATCGTGCCTCCCATTCTTTTGCCAACTGCCCAATCGTCATCCTCCACAATCATTGCTACGCCTTCGCCACAATTAGACCCTCCTGCGGCTATACATGATTTCTTTGTAGATCAGCTCCCGTTGCCGAATTCTCGTAGCGCATTGTCTTCTATTTGTCCTGAAGAGGACACTTCTCGTACGCAGGACAGGGAGACCGATGTGCAGTTTCCGCCCTTCCGATCTGATCTGGAAGGTGCTCAAACTATATCAAGCGGCCTGCATGATATCCCTGTTTACTCGTCATTTTCTCCCTTAACTTCTCCACCGTTACTGTTTCCAAGCACACCGATTTCGGACACCTCGAGGCGAATTGCACAAATACCCCCATCTTGTCCACCATCGCCCGCTCATCCTCAAGGTCGTACCTCCATTCCATATCCCGGTCAGCCGTCTTCACCTAAGGTGTTCTGCGACCTTACACATGAGCAGCTCCGCCTCGCAATAAAACAACACAATGCGAACGTAGACGCCAGATTGTCATCGCACGCTGCAATCAATACAGACAAAAACAACGTTGTATTTCACCCCGATACAAACGACAACGGTACATATGCCACAGGAAGCGATCCTTTTCGCAAGCAGAAGAATAGACGGCAACCTACCCCCTTTTCCATGGAGGGCTCTAGTTCTTCTGAGGAAGAGACTGTTTCTGATCTAGAAAACACTAGTTCCACCGAGGATGAGGAAGATGAAAAGCCTGAGCCTGAGGTCGAAGTCGATTTCGAAGAACTCGTTGAGGAAGCTCATCTCGCCAAACTCAGAGGGCGGCGCCGCATGTCACGTTCTGCTGCAATACCTGCTACGGTTCTCGCCAAACCTTTGTGGCCTGATCCAGACACAAAACCTCCCGCCGTTGCCCAACGAAGTACCAGCACGCCATCTTTGCTAGCCTTGTCTTCGATCAATGAGGAAGAGCGTTCTGGCGATCCTTCAGGAGTTCCTCCTTACACTGTAGTTTTTGTCGGAGCTAGTGGGATTCCGGACGAGGTTTGGAAGCTCCCCGTACCTGCGTTCATGCTGATCAAGTCATCGGTGGTGAGGCAGCCTCAGGCTCAGAAACTCCGAGTAGAGCAGGCCCCTCGGCTGCGACTCGGAGGACCTCCAACGAATTTTTCCTCCTCGCGAACACTAAATTGGGACACACAAAGTCGATCCTCCAAGAAGAGGGATATCGACTGCGTGGACGGAATTGAATATTTAGAACAGACGTCGAAGCGCGCACGCCAGGGCCAGTCAACGCTCAGCTCATGCATCATATGTTAGATTATACTCAAGTCGGACCACTGAGTTCTTAGTAGATATCCTTTCGAACAATACTGTTGACGATGTATTACTTTGCAATAAAATGCACAATCACGGGTAAAGAATTGTACTTCAAGTTTCACGCGCAAGTTTCTTATGCACAGGAACAACTCCTACTCAGGCTGTGCCCCCCCAACGCGAGGGAATGCAAAATTTTAGCTTGGTCACACGAAGTTCAAGTTAGATTATCCACGCTCGGCATCGCCAACTCCGTTGACGAACTCATACTTAAACTGGATCCGCAACAGTGGAGAATCGTGATTTGTTCGTGAGCAACGGAGGCCTTCGGTGGTCTGTACACCTTGATCAGACCGTGACGGTATTTCATCTACTGTTAGGTCATTCGGTTCGACATTCTTTGCATCTGGATGCACGGAAATGTTGGAGGTCAATTCGAGGCAGTTGATGATAAATAGGGGGCACTGAACCGGCTCAATATTTGCTTAGTTTCCAAAACATATCAACACTGGAATGGCAATAATTGTTCATAATCATAGTTGCACACATGCCATCACGGCGTTGTTCAAAGGCAAAGGAGTAACATGATAAAAAGATATGTACCAAAAAAAGTGGTTTCACCGGTAACTGGAAATTCTTATCAGTAAAGAGTTCAAAAACTTCACGCAACCAATGTACAAACCTCTTTTGCCTGCGAGCACGAGCACCGGCACCACCAAACTTCTTCGGCTCCATCCGTCTAGGATCTGCGATCAACAGCGTCCGGTCATACGCAACCAACTTTTTCTTCAACTCCATTGCGCTGTATGCATCGATGTACTTGGCGTAGTACGCGACAAGAGCCTTGGCAATAGCCTGACGGATAGCATATACCTGCGATGTGTGTCCACCACCCTTGGCGCGCACACGGATATCAAGTGGTGCGAATGAGTCTTCACCAGCTACAAGTACGGGTTCGTAGATCTTGAAGCGGAGGATCTCAGGCTGGACAAGGTTGATGGGAGAAGCCATTCACGCGGATGATGCCACGGCCCTCCCTAGGCGTGTGCGACTGCAGTTGCAGTCTGACGAACTCTGTGGTAAGCAGTAAGTCAGTACAACAGAGGTGTTGTTACTCGCCTTCTTTTTGCCGAATGTTTGGACGGCCTTTACTGTAGATGCCATTTTGTCGTATAGAGGAATTTGCCAGGGTTCGGCTCCTTGATGAATTCTAGGGGCGGAAAGAGAGGCGTTCAGCAACTGATCTCGAGTGACTGATATTTGAAGCCAAAGTAGGTGTAACCCAATTCATCCAACCCCAATCCATCGAATTCTGGCCATTGCCAAATGATAATCATGTATATTCTGGACCGTGTAGACTTGACCGTATAGGATGTCTGCAACATGTTGCATAGGAGCATAAACTCACCCTCTGGAGGTCGTTTGAGGTGTTGCGGTCGGTATTCACAGCAGGCCTGTGCACAGGTGAGTGGTGGCAGCAGATTCTCACGATCCAAATCTGGACTTGCAATTCGTCTAAATTCTCTCCAAGTCGGTATATTATAACAAGTCCTATCATCAAGCTCAACGATTCCCAATGCTTTCTGCTCTGCGGAAATCAGTGGCAGGGGTGAGGAAGAGTTCATATTTTTATTTATCTCATGGCTGTCCTGACAACTTCAACAGTCCTCTCAAGCGATATGTCGCAGGCGAATGGCGACAGTCGCGCCGACCTTGGTTCAATCTAAGCCGACTATACAAAGCAAAGTTAGCAAACTTACAATTAGCAAAGGTGAGTTTATTGATACCAAAGAGAAGCACGCTAACTGAAAAATAGTTGCTGATCCAATCAAACCGGTGTATTTGACGATGTCGAGTTTTACTGGCAAATCGAAAGGTGCCAAGAAAGCTGTTGCTCTAGACCCAACCGTGTTTGACCATCCTATCCGGCGAGATATTCTGCATCTTTGCGTCGTGCATCACCTGGACTCACTTCGCCAAGGAACTGCCTCTACTAAGACGCGCGCTGAGGTTGCCGGTTCGCGTCGCAAAATTCGTCCACAGAAGGGAAGCGGTAGAGCTCGCCTGGGAGATAGGCAGAGTCCGATGTTGAGGGGCGGAGGCGTCGCTTTTGGCCCCAAGCCGCGAGATTTCAGCACGAAGCTTAATCGCAAAGTTATCCAGATGGGCATGCGCGTGGCTTTGACGATGAAGCTCCGAGAACAACGATTGGGTGTCTTGCAGCGGATTAACTGGTGGTCACACAAGACTGCTACCCTCAACTCAAGGTTGGACGGACTCGGATGGAGAACCGGTACCTTGTTTGTCACCGGAGAATCTGAGGTGCCGGCAAGAATGAGGTTGGCATCGAGGAACCTTCGTGGGATAGAGTGCAGAACTGTAGCAGACTTGGTGGTCTACGACATTGTGAAGTGGAGAAGGGTTGTACTTGACATCGCCGCTGTCAATGCACTGGAGCGATCTCTCGGAAAGGGCTGGTTGCAAATTTCGGATTCGGAGAGGGTGGTTTCTGATATTACGCATTCATCTGCGGAGGAAGTTGAGGCATCTACTTAGACTCATAATATATTTTATTCTGGACATATAAAGTGGACATATATCGACATTGTCTGGTCGCGAGTCATTAATATTGTACTTGCTAGCAAAACAAGAAAAAGTAGCCACTACGCGACCACGTGACGCAACGCGTCCTCATTACATGTCGGCTGCGCCTCGACTGGGACTCCCTTCCCACTCTTTCCCACTACATCATACAGTTGCGTGCTTGTTGTCTAGCAAAAGATAACCATGTCTCAGGCATCTCAGAATGAAGACGCGGAGGAGGGCAGGCCTCTCCATGTCTGGCCCCCTCATGGTCGGCAAACTGGAGGAAGCCGGAATTCACGCTAATGACATCAAGAAGCTCTCCGATGCAGGACTCAACACTGTCGAGGCCGTCGCATTCACGCCTAAAAAGAATTTGATAACAATCAAAGGCATCTCAGACGCGAAGGCAGACAAGATCTTGGCGGAAGGTGAGTACTTGAGTGCCGAGATCCTGAGATTATGCGATCACTGTCTGATGAGTCACATCATCTAGCTCAGAAAATCGTTCCCCTTGGCTTTCAGAGTGCCACTGAAGTTCACGCACGGCGTTCTGAACTCGTTCACATCACGACGGGTTCAAAACAGCTCGATGCTTTGCTTGGAGGTGACAATTCAGTATTCGGAAAGCAAGATAATTTTCTCACTTCTTTACAGGGGGTATCGAGACTGGTGCCATCACCGAGCTCTTTGGAGAATTCAGGACCGGAAAATCACAACTGTGTCACACATTGGCAGTAACATGTCAACTGCCTGTGAGCATGGGTGGTGGCGAGGGCAAATGCCTCTACATCGACACTGAGGGCACCTTCCGCCCTGCTCGTCTACTTGCAGTTGCAGAACGCTATGGGCTGAGTGGGGAGGAAGTGCTGGATAATGTTGCGTATGCGAGAGCATATAATGCTGACCATCAGAACTCCCTTCTCACTAGCGCCAGTGCGCTAATGGCGGAATCAAGGTTCGAACTGACTATATGCGCATTTTGATGGTGTTCCTCACAGTAATACTAGATTCTGCCTTCTTATCGTCGATTCATGCACCGCGCTCTATCGTACCGACTTCAGTGGACGCGGTGAATTATCGGCACGTCAGAACCATCTCGGCAAATTCTTGAGAACTCTCCAACGACTTGCAGATGAGGTAAGGGGAGAAGTAGTCTGCATACATCCGAGTCTCCGTATTCATTCCGCGAAACAGTTTGGTATCGCTGTCGTTGTCACGAATCAGGTTATGTCCAATCCGGATGCATCAGCAGGTCCATACGCAGGCAATGAGAAGAAACCCATCGGAGGAAATATTATGGCGCATGCTTCCACGACCCGGTAAGCATTCATGTTATCGTTAGTTGGTTCACTAAGCTGGCTGTCTTATTAGGCTACAACTCAAGAAGGCCCGCGGCAACACTCGAACTTGCAAAATATATGATTCGCCCTGCCTTCCTGAGATGGAGACTCACTTTGCAATCTTGTCCAGTGGGATCGGTGACCCCGAAGAAGAGACTTGAGTGTCAATACCCTCATGCAATTTGTAATCTTGTAGTTTTCAGTTTTCTATCACTATCAGGGAAGCTCTGTAAGCAACTGATTCTAGAAAGACATTTTGGTGTGTGAGTAGTTTTCTTCCACCTTGGAAGCACGTAAGATACATCTCTATTTGAAAGATAGGATACCAGTTGAGTGGGACCTGTAGACTATACTGTGGGTGGAACCGTCCATTTCTGTCATTGAAGCTTCAGGCCTCAGGATCTAAACATTCCCACCATCAAGCCAGTAAGCGAGTGAGGATGTTCGCGCTCGTGTGCTTAATCATCTCCCGTAGCTTGTTCACGTCTTGGGGGCTAACGTCTGCAATATCTGCCAGCAGGTATGCTACGTCACCCTTCGAGTCTGAGTACTGCTTCTCGACGTTGTATGGTGAGAGGACCTCGTTGACCTGCTTCAACACACCAGGTTGATTACTGTGGACATGGCAAACACGGACATGGTTGCCCTGCTCTGCGGTGATAGCACGGAGATCGACTTCGGGGAAATTGACTGCCCCGAGGGTGGAACCGTAGTTCAGGTACCGAGAGAGAGCAAGAGACACTTCCTCCCCAATCATGCGCTGCGCTTCCTCTGTTGATCCGCCGATGTGAGGCGTGAGTATAACGTTTGGCAAGCTGCGCAGAGTGCTTGACCATGCGTTAACCTGATCATCAAATGGTGCCCCATTAGATCCTGGCTCTTGTGGGTATACATCTATAGCTGCACCGGCGAGATGGTTCGACTGGAGGGCTTCGATCAAGGCTGGGATGTCGACGACACGCCCGCGAGCGTTATTGATAAGGTAGGACCCCTCTTTCATCTGCGCGAGCTCCTGCGGTCCAATCATATTAATTGTCTCAGGGAGCTCCGGCACGTGGAGCGTGACAAAGTCAGCTTCCGCCAATAGCGTAGGAAGAGTGTCAACTTGTCGAGCCGAACCAAGAGGCATGATGTTGATGACATCGTAGAAGATGACACGCATACCGAGGGCTTCAGCAAGCACTGAGAGCTGCGACCCGATGTGCCCGTAGCCAACAATACCCAACGTTTTGCCTCGAACCTCCCAACAGCCTTTCGACTGTTTGTTCCAGATTCCCTGGCGCATTTCATGTGAGCGCTCAACGAGCTGCCGCGAAAGCGCGATCATCTCGGAGACAACAAGCTCTGCAACAGAGCGCGAGTTTGAGAATGGAGAGTTGAAGACGGGAATCCCGGCCTTGCCGGCGGTAACCAGATCAACCTGATTTGTACCAATACAAAAACAGCCGATCACAAGAAGCTGGGGACGACGGCTTAGAGGTGGTGAATTCATCAGGGGAATAGATGGATGTACCTTGTGTGCAGCGTTGATAACCCGTTCTGTTATCTTGGTCTTGCTGCGTATGCCTATGGCATGGTACTGGGAAATTTTGTCTACAAGCTCATCCTCAGAAAGAGCTTTTTTGTAGTGGTCGACATGAAATCCCTGCGCTTGAAAAGCACGGACTGCATCCTGACTGATGTTCTCTAGGATTAAAAGCTTCAGGTCTTCGTTGTCGACCGGGTGAAGAACCTTGGGCTGTCTGATGGTTGAGAACGAGTCTTGCTTGCGCAGCCTGTCATGGAGTGTCTGCGACGATGAAGGAGAGAGGGAAGCAGCTACGACTCTTGGGGATTTTGAGGGGATGGCAAGTGGGGGGGTCATCATGAGGGAATGGAAATAAGGATGATCCATGTCAGTCTGAATCCTTCTTATAAGGTGATAATTTGTTTGATGAGTAGTGAGTCCTATATTTACAATATCGAGCGCTTGTTTGAGCCATTCTCAAACTCTGACTAGCTGGCAAATTTTGATTATCCCAATAAGGCAAATCGCGAGTCAAGATTGAGTCAAGCTTAGGCTAAGCGTGTACTCAACCATGGCACTCTTTCTCCTTGACCATGGCGCAGGTAACGTCCAGAGCCTGGCTAATTCAATCAGGAAACTTGGTTATGATTTCTCATGGATATCCAGTCCAGAGGACTTCCACAAAGCATCTGTATGTCACTACCTCACCATGCTTATCTGACCTTGATTCATCTCCACGCAGATCCTCGTATTTCCAGGACAGGGTGCTTTCCACACTGCGATCGAGTGTTTGACAGAGCGTGGTCTACTTGAACCCCTCTATGACTATATTCATTCTGGAAAGCCGTACTTCGGCATATGTATCGGGATGCAAGTCCTCTTTGCATCATCTGCAGAATCCCCATCAACACTCGGTCTAGGTCTTATACCCTGTCAAATGGAACGATTCGATGATACCACTAAACCAGTTCCTCACATGGGCTGGAATACCGCAGAACCCATAGACCTCGACACCTTATCCTCAGAAGGTGTTTCTTCTTCAGATCACTATTATTTTGTCCACTCGTATCGTGCCAAATACGACCCAGAAGGCAATCCTGAGGCTGCTTTGTGGGCGCACTCGACTACCCAATACGGGCAGGAAGTGTTTATGTCTACTGTCCAAAAAGGAAGTGTATTTGGTGCTCAATTCCATCCCGAAAAATCCAGTGTTGCTGGACTCAATGTTATCGACGCTTGGATAAAGCAGTCTCTGGCAGGTCGCACACCAGCCGAACCATCACCTCGGATTCCACGCCCTCCTAAACCGCAACACGGTTTCACTAGACGCATCATCGCTTGCATGGATGTTCGTGCGAACGATGAAGGCGATCTTATCGTGACCAAAGGGGATCAGTATGACGTCCGCGAGAAGTCTCTCACACCAACGCTACTATCCACCGCTACTGCTGTCAAAACCGCTGGTGCCGTACGCAACCTTGGCAAACCTGTAGCACTAGCAGCTCGCTACTTCAAGTCAGGGGCAGATGAACTGTGCCTCCTAAATATCACTTCCTTCCGTCACTCCCCCCTTCAGGATCAGCCAATGCTCGCAGTTGTGCGGGCTGCAGCAGAGCGTGTATTTGTACCCCTCACCATCGGAGGGGGTATTAAAGATACAGTCGACCCTGATGGCACGAAACGCTCTGCCGTCGAGGTCGCCGGTGCATATTTCCGAGTCGGAGCTGACAAGGTCAGCATCGGTTCTGAAGCAGTCTACGCTGTTGAGAAACTCCGTGCAGCAGACGGCAGTTTGGACGGCAGCAGCGCCATCGAAACTATCTCGAAGGTATATGGCTCTCAAGCCGTCGTCGTTTCCATAGACCCCAAAAGAGTATATGTTGATCCCACCACATATGACGGCCCCTACAAGGACGAGCTTGTGCATGGTCGACCAGGCGGTCCCGAAAACGAGCGGGGCAGAGCTTGGTGGTACCAGTGTACCGTGTCCGGTGGTCGTGAGACTCGCCCTGTGTCAGTTGTGCAACTTGCACAAGGTGCACAGATCCTTGGTGCTGGCGAGATCCTTTTGAATAGCATCGACCGCGATGGAACAGGCCTCGGCTTTGACCATGACCTGATCGGGCTCGTGAAGCGCGCGGTGACTATTCCTGTTGTTGCGAGCAGTGGGGCAGGCACTAAGGAACATTTTGTGAGCGTGTTTATGGAGACGGGCGTGGAAGCTGCTCTTGCTGCGGGGATATTCCATCGGGAGGAAGTTGGAATTCAGGAAGTCAAGTTGGCTTCTGGGCAGGCGGGTATCAATGTCAGATCATGAAGAAGATATCTCAAATTATAGCCGAGTTGTTCGTAGCTGTGATCGAGGGGCACGTTTCTATGTGATCTTCTATCTACTCTTTCCAATAGAAGACAACCGTGCACACATTTAAGAACCAACGATCCTACAGAATTGATCGGAATATGGCTGTGCCTTCGAAAAGCTTTTGATAAAATTGCCTCGGGGTATTGGCTGCCACTGCATACTCTTACAACAGGAAGTATGGTAAAAAAATGCAGAGTAGATAAACGGTCTCGCCAGTATATGTTGGATTTACAAACACCGTAATGGATACAAGCATGGGGTCAGGAGCGTAGACGACGAAGAAAAAAACACACACAAAACCGATTCCTAGAATATCTCGTCCAACACTGGACGAGAGAAGAGAAATAGAGTGACAATCATGGCTGTAAAAGTGCAAGAAAGAACAACAACTAGAGGAATAGTCTCGACAGGACAAGTGTATGAGGCTAGCGAACAAATCAGGAAATATACTCGGGTACATCCAAGAATCGAGGACTAGGCTCATTTGGGGCCCCTGACTACGTCCTTCACCTTCTTCAATAAACTAGTTTTTCGCCCAAGACCGCCCAATGGCGGGGAATTGGGCGCACCAGTCAAAGTATCCGCGTCTGTCCTCAGCGGATGGTGTGCGAGTTGGCGCTGGAGCATAAGGAGTGGCAGGTAGTCGTTTGTCCCTACGCGGATCATCGACGTACACATATGCTTCATCTGAAGGAGGTGAAGTGTTTGGACGACCGGCACCGTTGGCACCGTTAGAGAAGCGCCCAAGGAACGAATTTTGTGATCGATGTGTGGGGCGTGATGGCTGGTAGGGATCCGGATTGGGAGAAGGAGGCTCAATACTCTCGTCAAAACCCATAGGCACGTTTGGGGAGTCACGCATTTTGCGAATGCGCTGCATCAATGATTTGGTGCGTTTGGGTACTCCTGACAATGTCGGAGACCCCGGTGCGCTGTCATAATCGGTACTCTGGGCTTCTGGCACAAGAATAGGCTGCGGGGGCGGGATACCACCGCGTTTGGTACGTCTTCCTTCTCTCTCACTGCCACGCTCCCGGTCACGGGCTTGCATCTGTTTCATGTCGTCGTCGAGGTACTCTCTATAGACATCACGAAGGTCACGCCCGTCTTTGGAGCGCTTACCAAGGGAGTGTCGCGGCGTGCCGTTCCGTGACCCGTGCCCCTCCCTCCCGGCATATATTGAATTAGACGGTGTATCGCCATCACGTCTGCCAGTGCCCCCACCTGCAAAAAATTCCTCGTACGGTTCTGGCTCATGAATACCCCAGGCTTCTGCGATAGCATCGACTTTCTTCTTTGGGGCCTGGTAGGTAGTGGAAAATGCACCCTTGTAAGCGTCAGGTGCGGGGTATGGGGATTCGTTAGATAGTGCTACGTCTGCCCCTGCGCTGCTCCAGGCAAGCATGGGTGCCTTAGTTCGATGACGGTTACGAGACGGAGCACAAGCGTCAAATGGACCATCATGATGAAACACTAGAACACAAAAAATATTATGAATGAATAAACAGTAATTTAAGGAGCCGAATAAGAACGTACTGGGACCGACACCAGTAAAATCAAGTCTGTCTATGACGTCTGCATGCATGGAGCCTTTCTTGCCTCGTGCCTTGCCCTTAGCCTTATCAAGAGCATTTGCTGTATGAAGAACAGAGTCCTGAGATAACGAACGACGACCAGTATGTGTGGGACGTAGTGGGGCATTTCCCTGGGTACTGCTAAGTGAAAAGATTGGCATCAGTGAGAAAGACGGATGAGACAATGACATACGTCTGACTTCTTCCCATTCGTGTGCGTGAAGACTGATCCGCGCCTCTGACCTGAACAGTGTCCCTAACAGCCTCCACGATTGTATTATCGCGATGTGGGAGAGATTTAGCTGGAGATGGGGCCATCCTGTTGTATTGGGGATATTTAGGCGGGAGCTCTGGGGGAAGGCGGGGAACAGGCTTCGATGGATAAACTGGATCTGAGAATGGGTCCGAATGAGATCTGTGGCGGGTTCTATGCTTGGATGGTTGGTTTGGTTGTCTTGATGGGATATATTTGCTAGCTGGATTATTGGAAGTACTCAACAAATGTGAGTTTGCCATGTCGCCCGTGTTCACCTATTGACACGCCCGGGCCTAAGCGTTATTTACTTCAAAGAAGAATATTTAAAGATAATGCTGCTCGTCGTCCGTGATAAGGAAGGTGGACGTCGACTGTGACGGCGGGAACGATGCTGTCACCCAAGGCTATGTTCGCCTTATTTATACCAACTTTGCAATCCGGCGTATGGTGTTATCCACTTTCAGTCATTTACGGTCAAAATTTCAAAGTAGCTCCTAGTTCAAGTCACCTACTTCCGTCACCTTGCAGCAACCTGCTGCTATGGGTGCAACAAAGAAAGAATGGACCAGAGAGGAAGTCGCAGTCCGCATTCTTGCAGGCGAAACACTGGTTGTCTACAACAATCAATTACTGCGCATCCCCCAAGCTTGGTTGAACGCCCACCCAGGTGGTTCCCTCGCAATTCTTCATTTTGTAGGACGCGACGCCACTGACGAGATAGACGCGTATCACTGTGATCAGACTCTTGCAAAAATAAAGTCCTATGTCATTGGTACAGTCGAAACCTCGAGTGGCATTTGGGAACCTCTTGTACCCCCGATTATGACTGGTTGGGTCCGGAAATTGTCTTGCGATGGCAAAACCGCATGGCATAATGAAGCCACTCCACTACCACCTTCGAATATTTCCTCCGAGATTCTCCTGGTTCAACGTGACTCTTGCCTCCTTGAGACTTCAGGTCCCACTCTATCTCATCTGGTTCCCCCTCCAACAACCCTTTCTTTGGAAGACCAAGCTCGGCATTCTGCTGCCTACAAGGTGTTGCACAGTCGCATAATCGACGCTGGTCTTTATAAAACGCGTTACATCACTGGGTATGGCCCCGAGATTGCACGCTATCTTCTTCTCGCTGCGTCATCCGCAGCAGCTTACTTCCATGACTGGCTCATAACAAGTGCTGTGTGCCTCGGCCTTCTATGGCACCAGCTCGTATTCACCGTCCACGATTTAGGACACATGGGTGTCACTCATGATTGGACCAAAGATCGTCTCGTTGCTATTTTATTAGCTGATTTCATTGGTGGTTTGAGTGTCGGTTGGTGGGTTGACGTAAGTTCACTTGCTTCTCCCATGTTCACTCGCTCAACATCTGCCACACCCCTGAATCTTCAAGAATCATAATGTGCATCATTGTGAGGCTTCTATTTGCAACATATCTTGGTCTAACTACTGATACTTGCTTAGTGGTCACAAATCATCCTTCACAGTAAGTTCGATGACTGCTGTATGGCTGCACATACATCTGAAAAAACTTAATAGTGATCCTGATATCGAGCATCTACCATTCCTTGCAATTTCAACGGCGTTTTTCAACTCGTTATGGTCGTCGTACTACAAGCGAACCATGGTCTTCAATCGAGTTTCCGCTTTCTTAATCTCAATTCAACATAAGCTCTTCTACATATTACTTGGTTTTGGCCGCTTCAATCTATATGCCAATGCATATGGATTCTTGTGGCGCAAAGCCTTCGATCATCGAAGAGCAAAGGGCGGCCGATGGTCCTGGTGGCTCGAAGTCATCGGCGTCCTCTTCTTCTGGTGCTGGTTTGGAGCAGTCCTGAAGGGATGTGGATCATGGAGCAGAGCCATCACGTATCTTATGGTCTCGCATGTCGTCACAAGTCCCCTCCATGTCCAGGCACGTGACAATTTTGGCGTATTGCCCGTTCATTAATTTTGCCACAGATCGTTTTATCACACTTCTCCATGTCCACGGATGATTTGGGGCCGGTGGAATCGTTCCCGCACCGCCAGCTTCGAACTACAACAGACGTCATATGTCCCCCTCACCTTTCATTCTTGCATGGCGGATTGCATCTCCAGGTGACTCATCACCTCTTCCCTCGTCTCCCACGGCACAACTTGCGCTGAGGCCAGTGTCCTGGTAAAGGAATTTGCCAAGGAACAAGACCTTGCGTATGCCGAATTCGGATTTATTAGTGGGAATGGAGAAGTGCTGGACGTGCTCAGAGGTGTGGCGGATCAGGCAAAAATTGTAGGTATGGTTGCCAATCACGAGATTCGGGAGGCGATGGAGAAGAAGGTGCGATAAGCGCATGGGACTCTTCGACACAGGCATTACTGAATTCAACCGAACCTTGGACATCTTCACGTTCTGGTAGGTATAGATAGATAGAACGTATATTGAAGTTGCTGGCATTTCGATGCAATGCGAAGCAGCCGTGTCCATGAGCATACGAAACGCATGTAATACCCTAGGCACGACTTGTCGCACCCGGCTTTTGAGAGCATACAAGAGGGTAACCGGAAAGCATGATGTAGTGTAGTAAAACGTAGAGAAGAGAAAACTACTTCTTCTTGTTTGCTTCCTCTTCCTCCTTCTGCAAAGAATGAAATCTATTTAGTGGCTGAAATCACGACAGCTAGTGAACAACAAACCTTGGCGGCCCGGATTTTGCGTACACCCTCATACCGGGCATCAGCTCGTGCAACACGGAGGGTCTTGAAAGCCTCGAACGACCGCTCATCGTCTGTAATTTTACGGGGTGCTTCGTGAACAGTAAGGTGCAGGAAGGGGAAGGTGCGTGCGTGTGATCTCAGCCTCGAGATCGGCACCCTAGTCAAGCAAAATTAATACTAATCCAATATTCCAAGGGCGAGTCACCACACACAGTCGAGTCACCCTTCTTGGGCTTCTTAGCATTCGAGGGAAAACGATCAGCTTGGCCTTGTAGGCCTTCAACCGCTCGACATTTAGTTTCTTCCCCTCCTCGCTCAGGTTCCTCCTTCTGTGGTCAACGACAATACCAACACCGCGTGCCTCTTTGCGGTTGATACCGACTTCCTTCAGCTCAGCAAGGGTGAAACCACGGCCCTCGCGGACCTTACGATTGTAGCGGACGGTCTGGGCACGAACGGCGGGGCGGAGGAGAGTGAGTGGGCGGACACCAAGGGCGGCAGCCTTGGTCTTGCGGGCATTGCGTCTGCGGAGTTTGCGACCGGGCTGATCGAACCAAGTGCGCACCCGGCGTTGCCAGTCTTTGCGGAAATGATTGGAGTGAAGTACTATGTGCACATAATGTCAGATCGGACGAGTCAAAAGAACATCTCGGATGAGGTACGAACCGTTGTTGTGCGCGAAACCCATGGCTTAGTCTACAGCAAAATTATAATGTCAGCACAATGGTTTTGTGATGTGGATGCATGTAGAAGAGTACATCTGATAGCATATGGTCGAATCCAGCTTTTCTACCTGCCTGTCGACATCATTTTCTCTGATAGATCATATGCAACAAAGGCAGGCCTACGCGTAGCAGAACATGCAATGGACGAGCATACTCACCTTGAGGACGGGCTTTCTTGACGCTGAGGACGGCGAGCAGCTTACTACCTAGCACAAGATTTGGACTTCGGCGATTGCCGTGTGTTGACGCGGCGATTGATTTTTAGAAGTTAATCCTCACGTGAACCAGTCACGTCCTCCTCCCACGCTCCCATTACACAATGCTTCTCACAGAGAAGGCAGTGGAACATAGTATTCAAAATGTAGAGGTGCTGTTTCTATCTGTGCTGTTTTTCTCTCTCAGCCATCATTAGCCGCTATCCCTGATGTGACGAAAAAACCCAAGCTTTGGGCACTAGTTCAGGCCTCAGGCGATGCGGAGGGGACATTGAGCTGTGCTCGGTCGTTCTCCTTCCAAATCAGATTCCCTGCCTTCCACGGCTAGGTACTTCATACAGGGAATAATTCATATTGATGTCTCCCAGTTTTCAGTACCGCTCAAGCTCACCAGTGTCACCATAGAATGATGAACCTCGCAGCCACAGAATCGCGCCGTCATAAAAGCAAATTGAAGATTACGAACTACCGTCTAAATACCAGTGCAAGATGACGACTGAATATTTTGCTAATTAAGCCGCAACTGGGCGCTACTGTGCCTTGCATCCAAGCTGTCCAATCACTTCATTTCTGACACGATAGATGATTTTGAGATAAATTCATCTTGCTATATATAAAATATTCTCAAGCATTTGTAGGATGTGATAATGATATCAATCTGCAGACAACGTTGAGCTAGTCTGCAGTGCGCTATTTGTATGTCAATTTCTCTCATGGTTGCGCCGTTACTGAGCGTCCTCGGAAACTATAGTACTTACTACCAATTGCTAGGCTGACATAAGCGACTAATTGACATGAGGTCGGCATTAGGCACAATCCTACGCTTTCCTCCTCTGCACAAATTCTCTGTCAGTGTTTCTTGGCTGGGACTGCGTCCGTGTCTTGCTTTATCTTTTCTTCATTTTTTGAGCATGCGAAATTCACCCCACCTTCGCTCGTTTACGTGCATAATTTCTTTTTTCTCAACAGTGCGCGCATTTAGTGTGACAGTCGGGACTCCAACTCAATGCGACGATCTCTCTGTTACATGGACTGGTAAGCAAGCATCTAGCATGTCCAACATACTCCTGCTCAACTTCATCACAATATGCATCAGGTGGCCAACCACCATTTGAGATTCTCTTGACTCCCGTTCGTCAGCGCTATCATGCGTATCGATCACGCGTCAATCTTACGCTTTCTAGGTTTTCAAAGTACCGCAGAATATATCTGTACCAACATCAGCCTTCAACAATGGCAAAGGCTCATATACAATATCGCAATTACCATTTAAGAATGACACGCAGTTTCTACTCACTATGTCTGATGCCACTGCATTTGGCTCAGGTGGAACGTCACCCATCTTAAAGGTCGGCAATCCTGTCGCCAACAACAACTGCAACACTACAGGTTCATCTGTGGATTTCACGTTTGATTTGCCAACGGCACTCCAGCAATGCAAGTAAGTTTGATCGGCCTACCTTTTGTGGCGTTGACCTACCATTTCTGTAGTGAGTACACTTTTGATGACTATGACAATGCTGTCCAACCCATTACTATTACGGTAAGATCACCATCGACTCTATGATGATGAATATACTTAGCTTTCTACAGGCACTTATTCCTGGTGGAGAGTCTCTCATACTGCACCCTCCCACTGGCCCTAGTTATACTTGGATTGCAGATGTTAGCGCAGGGACGACTCTCGTATTTGTGATGACAGATTCACAGGGTAGGCAAGGCGGTAGCTCCGATCTCGAGACGGTGTCGCTTTCGAACAATGCCACGTGCCTCAGCTCCAACTCACCATCGTCAACTGCATCTGTGCCGTCATCCACCACAGCATCCACATCAACTGGCGTTTCGCCAACGTCCACCCAAAGTACTCCATCAAGTAGTAATACCGCTACTATCGTCAGTGCAGCGATTGGCTGCGTGGTAGCCCTCGCTGCGTTAGTTTCCCTCGGCATGTTCTTGTTGCGTAAACGAAGAGCATCTCGCTCTCTCTACGTCATGTCTTCTTCAAAACGCCATTCACGTCGACTCCCATCTGCTGATCTCGATCATAGAGGGAACCAATATGGTCATGTTCCACCAATTTACCCATACCCATACCAGGCAGACTCCGTCAGCCACCTTGCTCCACCCATTCACTCCACAACCCAATCACACCTAACCAGTCCGTCCACTGGCAGTTTTATGCTCAATGAACCTCACCCACCATTTAGTCAGACAAGGCATTCACGCCAGATATCTAATTCAGACAGCTTGGCTGGGAACGGGGATGCTGGAAGGTTCATCTATGTCATCTGCTGGCAGACGAAAAGCTGCAATGGCTGGCCAAACAGCATACAAACCTTCCACGCGGTTCATCTTGCACACTGACGTGGAGGATGTTTTGCCAGACGATAATGGCGTAGTAGAACTTCCGCCGCAGTATTCAGAGCATCGGCAACCCCTTGCCACACAGCCTGGGTCTGTGCCAAGACCGATGTCATCACACTCTGATTATTCGGGTCCGAGCGATCTAGCATATGCCAGTAGTGCATTTGTTTCACCTACTTCGTCGCACTCTCCCTTACCGCCTCATTCATGATGCACAATTTACTTATATTATTAGTGTGCAATCACTCATCTCCTTCGACGTGTTGCGGACAGTTTTTTTTCGTGTGGGAGGCATCTTGTCTTCTCATTCTACTGCTTTCTAGGCGTTTCAGTACCATCGTTTTTTGAACTAGTTATTTATGCCCAGCACTAAGCTCGGCATCCGCTCCCTTCACATTCATGTTATATTTTCCTTGGGAGTCGTCGCCGGAGGCCATGCAATATAGGAGGATTTGATACCTGTACAACAACTTTCGCTGGAAAATTTGGGTGAGAACAGACATGTGCGTATCTTAAGACATGGAATGAATGTCAAGTCGCCCACATATGCGGTAAACAAACATCAGTTTTGTCTAAATAGTACATGCTCAAAGTCAAATAAGAAGTTGTCAGGGGGTAGTGTTTAGAGTACAATGTGCATGTTACTGCGCACCTTCAAGGTTGCGCAATGTACGGTTGTTAGTCAACACACCGATACTTTGTCTAATCCATCCATTGTCAAGAAGTGAACTGCGTTCATGATTCCGGCACGTCATCGCCGAGATGGTGTTGTTGAAATGCGTCAATCATTGCGTCCTGGTCTTTACGACGCCTGTGTCTCCTGCGCCTATCCTCTTTAATGACACGCTCAATGCGCCGACGAGACTTGGTATGGGTTCGTGGATCAACCACGGCGAGCCTGCAACGATAGCATGCGAGTTCAATGCTTGCAAGCAGGCGGAGCGTTTCGGAGTTATTCACGGCCTGGAATTCAGTATGAGTTTGGTATGACACGATCAAGGACGACCAATCACATTTAAAGACCACGAGATAACCCGGGAACCCTCCACGCAGCCGACAACAACGAAGTTGCCGCGTTTTTCAGCCTGGAGCTCGGAAACCTGTGTCGAGTAATTTAGTTTACTAATTATACAGTGAAGTCATTGCTACCTCTCCGAATGCGACCAGCACCTTGCCAGATGTCAATGAGCGTACAACTGTATGGGGATATGATTAGAGATCGAACGTAATTCTGCGAATTAAACGATGTTCACCGACACGAGATGACTGGCCTACGACTTCCTGTGACACTAAAGCACGCCCAAGATATGCCCAGGAGTCCTTTTCAGGCCGACGAATATGCACCTTGACTTGGATATCTCGAAACTCGCGGGCAGGCGGGAGGACATTGGCTATTGACCACAGGAGAAGTCAAAAACATCACATTTGAGCACAATCTAATGCTCGGAGAATCACTGTACGTACGCATCAAAGAGGAAGTATATTCACCCTCGGTACTAGGCAGCCGCTGGCGCTACCTGTACGGAGGAGCTGCTGCCTTCCATCACGGCATCACTGTCCATTATGTGTATCTGCGAATTGCAGGGTCAAACCAAATTCAGCTCATAATGATGCTAGACGAACTTCTGTGGGTGAGGACCGTTAGAGCTCGTAGTTGCGTGCGTCTGGCGTGCAGTGGGGTGAAGCCTCATCTGAAAGGGCTATTACTGCACGCTCACGTGACTCATTATCGACGACTTTAAGAGTCTTTGAGCGTTTCTCTAATAGGTTTTCTTAGAGATGAGATACCACGACCGCGAACTCCGATCCACGACCAAGGATCACTACGTACATGCCGTATTGATTACAGTTATGATCCCACTTGAACGACTTTCAACTTAATCCTTTCTTTCCAAAGGCGTAATAACAACGATGAAACTTGAAAGACCACTCGCGACTCGCGAACCTTCAATGAGCCACCAAAGCACTGTATATATACAGGAACTTGCCAATCAACGAATATCAGAACTGGCTTGTATTCATCAATGCATTCATCCAAGACACTCCGCCGCACACGCGCGCCCCGTCCACTGACAGCAGAGTCTTCCGATACGTTCGAAGAAGTATCGTCCTTTCGGGTTGTTCACGAAGATGAGCAAATTTTAGAAAGGTGCATGATACAATTGGATGACCTCGAGATCAAAAGAGAAAACAACAAGGTAGCGTCACAATCAAGCTGGAGTATTTCGTTTGATCGCATGTGTTGATCTAATTCACAACAGCACGGCAAGGAAAATGAAGATTATTTCAGTAATCAGGGATCGACCCTTACCAAAGTGACATCTGGTAGTATGGAGGACGATGACGAAGATCACTTACACAGACACAAAGAGGGCGCAACAACACCTTACTGTGGGAAGTCAGACTGACCATGACATGGATATGGTCAGGATGGATGAGACGTTTAAAAAAACATCTATTCCCATGATATCAAGCAATTCTTTGAGTACATTGACTACAGCAGGAATCAAACGAAAGCGGAGATAACAGTCAGGTGAGACATCGTGAGCAGCTGAGACATGGATTGAGCAGTATGGACGCGAGGGGGACAACTGGCCGAGTGAATTTAAACCGTGCTGGCACAGTAGCTGCAGGATATAGACTATTATGGATTGGATTTGACGTGAATATGAGTGATTCCACATCAACATGAACAATTGTGAACGTACAAAAGCAAGAGTGGCAAATTCATTATCGTGAGTCGGGTGCAAGGAAATTACCTGCTACCAAGCATAGATTACGGGGGGTGAAGTGCACATTAGTGATGGGGGTCCGTTTGGTAGGGAACGTCGCAAGAAGGTCAGATCTGATGGCAATGTCAATATCAATGGCGTGGGCTATGTTGCATGGAACAAACGTTTCATTGTGTTCGTCGTCGATAGTCCGTATGATCGTAGATTCAGCAACACCACTTTCCCGTGATTTGCCTGGCCCACCAGCACCCCTCACGTCCCAGCAGCGTACCGTCCAGTCAGCACCACCACTAACAAGCATAGATGATTCGGCACTGAACGAGAGAGAGTACACGGATGCTGTATGTCCAGTCATTTTTTTAATACGGCGTCCAGAGCCGAGATCCCAAAGATTTATTGCGAGGTCTTCACCCGCGCTGGCGAGATATCGCCCATCCGGACTGATAGCCAGTGTCGAGAGGCTCCCCTGATGGCCGATGAAAACGCGAACGCAAGCCCCACGTTGAGCATCCCAAAGCCGCGCAGTCCAATCACTTGAACCCGTAGCAAGGTATAGCGAATTAGGATGAAAACGGACACACTTGAAACAGCAGACATCAAATTAGTCATAGAAAACTTATCTTCTGCGAGGTCACTCACATCCACGTCACTCAAGTGCCCCGCATAGATTCTCAAACATGATGTACGATCTGTTGACCATAACCTGGCGGTTCGATCACGGCTTGCTGTTGCAAAATAGATGCCCATAGGACTCCACTGAACGTCCCATACAGGGTTTTGGTGACCACGGAAAGCAACGACATTCGTCATTGTGTCGAGGGACCACAGCCGCGTAGTTGCATCTGCTGAAGCGGAAAGAAGGTATCTCGGGGGCGCTGCCGACCCCCCCAATGGGTCAAAAGACAAGGAATACACAGGACCACTGTGACCGACGAGCTTTCGGGTGGTATTTCCTTCTTTTTGCTGAATTTTTGACAACGATCCAGCTAGCATTCGAATAAACGTCACCGTTGCCACTCGTTCGACTTAAGAGACTCACAATCCTTCACTGAACTCAGAGAGAAGTCATTGCGCAGTCCCTTGAGTTTTTCATTCTTCAAGCTCCATAGACGAATGTAACTCTCAGAAAAGCCAGCGGCCATCAGAGTCAAGTCGGGCGAGAAGGTGCAACATGGCGCACTGCTCAAAATGTTTCGTCAGGAGACACGCTGAATCTGCTTCAGATACTTACCCTTCTCCGACGTCATGCAGCGTATAAGCACAAATGCTGGGCAAGCCACGCGCACGGGCAACGCCTCCTTGCACCGAGTTCATGTCAACAGAACTTAGTGCAGAGGGCTCAAGCCGTATCCGTTTCCTTGCATCTCGTACTTTCTCGACCTCTCTTTGAACATCAACCGTTTTGAACGACTGGGGGTAAGGGAGCATGTCTGAGTCAGTAGGTGGGATAACCCCTGGAATAGCTGGGGGCCTCAGGAATTGCAAATCATATTGAGCATTGGGATCGCGGTCCAGTACAGATTGTTCGCGAATGACGCGCTCGGTCTCCGCGCGCAATTCTTCAGAGATAGGGGCAGGGCCAAGTTTGAGTTCGCCTTTGGAGGCATTGAATGCATGAGGGTTAGGAATGGCGGAAGCGCTTGTGTGCGGAATGAGTTGCGATAACAGGCCAGTCGATTCTTCCCATGCATTGGGAGAAACTGCTGTGGCGCTCGCGGAAGTTACTAGCCGAAGGTTGAGCTCATATCCTCGCTGAAGAAACCAAGAATTTTACCATCAAAGCGAAGATGGTTGTTCACCACTCGCATGATTGCTGCTCGGCCTCTCTTTCCTTTCTCGCCAGAGAAGCCATCTCCTGCGCCAGAGGCTTCACCTCCAACTCCTTCTGTCAACCATCCCACCAGCAAGCTGAAACCTGACCGGCTCATTCTGATGACATATTTTTCATTCTTGAAGCGTTGTGCATCGTCATCATTCTGAACATGTGAGGGAAGCAGAAGAGTCGATAGATGATGTAAAGTGGCGTGATGCATCGGGGCTAAGGATGGCGAGTACGTCGCGTAGAAGCGCAGGGCTAGGAATCACAGATATGTCGGTCGAACATTGCAGGAGAAGACTTGCCAGACATACCAGCTTCCTTGAAACCTCGCTGGACAAGATCCAAATGAAAATGGCAAAATATGGGAAACAGGATAGGTCGAAATTCGGGCTATATAACAGAATTAGCCTATATCTATAGCAGATGGATGCTCTCGAAGTACCTTGTACATATCAAGCGAACCTTCAACCCATGCTTCGAGCTCTCGGAACCCCTCCTCCTTGTCCGTTGGATCGACAGACAGAATCTCTTCCGCACCAACAGTCCCGAGGCTGGCAATCAAGTTCTGTATACTCGGCGGATTGCCCATCGCCGTGAGTTCCTGCAAAACGTTTGCACTTTCCTTCAGTACATTGTCCCCCGGGCGCGATGGCTTTTGTGCATAAACAGCAAGAGTCTTGATGAGGTCTTCAGCAGACACAGTCTTCCCAGACTCATCCACGCTCCCGCTTTCAAGTGATTCATTGAGAACCCTTTCTGCATCCTTGTGTCCTCGAGCGCGAAGATACTCTAATACCAGACGGTCGATTGAGCTGACGCTCTGGGTGACATCAGGCGCGCTAGCGTTGACTGGAGAAACACCTCCGGAAGATGAGGCTGCAGGCGTCGCTGCAGACATAGCAATGACTGGCTCAGTGTTCGGTTTGTGATACCTATAAGTTATTGACGTCGCAATCCCTAATGTGGTCAAGTGCTGGATTATGTAAGTACCTCACCTTGCTCCATCAAGTAATTGACTCGAATATGACAGAGCTTTAGCTAGCTTTGTCAAATGTTGCATTCTTACTACACGGTTAATTCTCTGAGGGGTCTGTGAGACGTTTGAGGTGGTTTGTGTCTGAATGGGGACTGGATGTTGTAATTATAAGTGTTTTCATCAAATATCACACAAACATAGTGTAAAATATCAGGTGCACTCAGAGCAGTGTTCTGCCAGTCAGTGACTGCAGCATTCATTCACTGAATGCAAAGTGTGGGAAAGTCGATGAACATCAGCAATGTTCACTTGATTGTGAACATGTCGGGTGCCATGAGTCCTTTGTATCTTCTATATTTAGAAATTGACTGATGCTTTTTGATTCATATCTTGATGGTATAGATGATAGTATCGAGCACACAAGTGACAAAGTCTAGCTACATATGTATGAAAAAACGTCACTCTCACATGACCTTGCCTTCTTCACTGCATCTGGTAGCATTATTGATCAAGGTGAGTTTTGTGTCCTGATCATTATGTACGGCCTAACACTGTAATAATCCACGCAGAAACCTTGTGTCCCTCACCTATATGGCATGTTGTGGCTCTCAGTCGCCTACTCATTCTTGAGCTCTCGTTCACCACCATTCCGCAACTGTTGTCTCATGGCTAGCGGAAAAAGGAAGACTTGAAGTACTAATTGGGGTTGGGGGTGGACAGAATTTACAGAACATCCTGGTTATGAGAGTTTGGACCCAGCATCAATGGTGCAGCAGAAGGCTAAGGTAATCTGCACCAGACAACTCAAGCATTATGTTGCAGCAGAATGGGCTCATGATGAACTCGAGGTACAATTTGGATCACACCTCAGGCAACACTTTTCGGTGCCTATAAAGGGTCTTTGAGACCCGGTTGTTATGTTGTGGGAAACCTATCTGCGAGACCCACCTACCCTCCGATCTAAAAATACCTTACATGTAATTTTAGCTCCCGCCCTTCCTGCGTACCTACAGCACCTCCCGCACTTCGTTTTGTTACTTTTGTAGGCCCTGGCAGTTCGTTTGTAGGCTCGCGCAGTATGCCTAATAGTCTGGTAGCATCATCTGGTAGGCTCTGGAGGTGTCCTTGGTATGTGTCCATTTATGTATTTTGAACTTAATGTACTCAGTACACGTTTTTCCGTAGTCATTGCCAGTGTACGCATGCAGCTCTTCTCTCCATGACTCTCACTAACTCCCGGAACACCCACAAAGCTCAACTTGTATGCTCTGGCCTTGGGCAACACTTCGTAAGTCTGAGGAAAGCTAGAGATAAGAGGAAAACTCAAACCCTTGTGGCATTGCCTGGCGCAGAACTCAAGCGTCGACATCTACTTACTCAAATGCAACGCCTCATGGATCCGACATCCTCCCAAACAGTGTGTTCTCCTCGTACCAGACTGGGTAGTCCCTCTGGTGGATCCAACAACATCAACATATCGAACGATTTTGATTTCACAGGTGCTGAAGACCAAATGTTGGAGGAAGTCTCTTCTGATATGCGCACAGACATCGAGACGAGTCCACGCAAGCGGCGAATTCTCCCCGATAAATCGACAGATGCATTATACGCCAACTGGCAGAAGCTCATACCCACCCTCATTGACCCGCAATTGAGCTATCATGCTCGAACTCTTGGGCAAGCCTTGGAGAAAACTCACGATGTGATCTCAGCATGCGGGACTGACACATGCGCTCACAAAAGGACGAATCTGTTGTGTTTGTTCTTCGATAGTAAGTACTCACACTTTTTCCTATTGCATAATCTAACGAGTGCCAAAATATATCAACAGGATTTGTATCAATTGACGTACTGAGCTGTGAATGCTCCAGCCTTCCGCAGGTCCTTCTTCACCATGGATTATTCCCTACTTCACCTTCACAACCTCGGATGGCAGTGTCCGTTGATCTGTTGTCGTTTTATCGGGCGCTCTTTGAGCGTTTGTGTGATGCAATCAACGCTCTGGCATCCGCGCTCAAAACTCACTATTCACGCCGAGGATTTCAAGTGACTGATGCACGGGTAAGATCTATTTGCCTTGTATCAATGTTACTAAACTAGATTGTAGGGTGAACTCGTGCAGGAACCATTTCGCCGTGGTCTGGGCTATGCCGTACAATGGTATGATGTCCTACAGGTCGAAATCGAACGCCAAGTCGACACAGTTCTCCAACAAAGTCGAGACCGTGTGGCCAACCTCC